>JAEQBH010006349.1:0-65546 GCA_016808115.1 Tetrastigma voinierianum | reverse complement strand
ACACAATGTACCCCAACATCAAGGCAAGTATGTGCGAGCAAGGGCATCAGTCAGCTATGTCGCGACATCACCGCAATGTCGCAACATCAACTAAATGTCGAAACACAAGAAATCCAATGTCGCGACATCAGAATTAATCTACAACAATGCATCTCTATGTCGCAACATCATCACGACATGGACTCATTACTAGCGAGAATTGCCGCCAAGCGAGCTTTCAATGTCGCGACATCGAATTTGCAACCACGACATTGACAACGATGTCGCAACATCATCCGCGACGTGGCCCGACACCATGACTAGGGTAGCAAGTCACGGGCTTTTACGAAGTGCATGATTCTGCAAGCCTCATTTGGGGCTGAGACACGGGCATAAATAGAAGCTCCTTGGGAGTAGTGTGTGTTCAAGCGGCTTTGTAGTCTTTATACTTTTTGGAAAAGCTAAAGTCTCATTATATATATATATATATATATATATATATATATATATATATATATATATATATATATATATATATATATATTTTTTTTTTTTTTCCTTTAGTTGTTTCTAGATTCAATTTCTGTGTAGGATTAGAGCGTGATCACGAGGGGCGGAATTCATTTGATATGCATGTAAATCGGATTTCATTTATGTATGAACTTGAATGAAATCTAGAATAATTGCAATCTAAATGAATTTGTTTGATCAACTAGTCATTGTGATTTGCGATCTAAATTTGAAAGGCTAAGCTCCCTCTAGGAATAATGTTTTGTTGGGATTATTGTTTGTATTAGTTAATGTTGTCGTGGGTAAGAAAATTGGAGTGATTTAACTGGTATTACTCCTACATTGAGTTGTTCTACAGATATCAATGCTGGTATCTGAGATACGTGTCATTGTTACGATTTCAAGAATCCTTTGGGTGACCTGAGTTAGGGACTACCTAAGAATAATGAGCATTAACTTGTGGGTAAAATTACACTAATATTATTTGAACTAATGCACTTTTAGAGGATTACTGATACATCACTAGTGATGATCTAACCTCTGCTTTCAAGGCTCCCTCCTTGGTGACAACAAGAGTATGTGCCCAGGCATGGAATCCATATTGAATCTGCTTGACTTGAATTCTAAGAGATTTCACCTCTAATGAGAAAGAATAACTGACCCTAGGTGTTAATTTGAGACTCTAATCAAGGAAGAGGAAATTCTTGTCTAATTGATGGCTGAGATACCTTTTATTTTGGAGAGGGCTTGCTATATCCTGTCCATGGGGGTAAGCAATTTCCAGTCCTAAGAAATGGCTGTGAAGTTCTGAGAAGGAAAATAATCAGATCTTAAAAGAGGAACAAATCATATAGGTAGCTCTTTAAACCCACTGTCTAGAGATAGAAGTGTGGTAAGATGGATAGTAAAAATGTGTAGAGTTAGGAGAAATTAATTTCTACACTAGTCTGCTCTTGGACAATTCCAAGTTTCATATCCATTACTTTATCTTATTTGGGACTTGCAAAGTGATGGTCACAACACTGTTTTTCTTCCCATGTATTTCAGTCCAGTGAACTCTCTAATCATGTATTTTACAAATTTCATTATTTTTTTTATTCCTTTTTTCTTAGGAAGATAAATCTATCCTGAAAAGTTGAAATTCAAATAGTAAGGATCTTTAGTAGTGAGGGTAGTTAATCTTTAAAATTTTCTAATCAATCCTCATGAGAATGGTATCTGGACTTAAAAATCCACTTTATTACTTGTATGACCTGTGCACTTGCACAAAACTAGACCAATACTAAATTTACAGTATTACATCGTATTAGAAATCATTTTTTGTAAGCAACAAGTTTTTGACATTCCTACTGAGGATTGAATAGCCCTTGGTGGTTAGGTTAGAATTTGGTTGCAATTTTCTAGTCTACATTAAGAATCAATCAAGTTTATGGTACCACTACTAGGGACTAAAGAGTCTTAGGCAGCAGTAGCAGAAATTTGGTATATAGTAAGGGTTTGATTTGGTCGAATGTTAACAAGTTTTTTGCACCGTTGCCGATAGTTGGAAATGAAAAATGAGGGTTTAAGATTAATATTCTAGCACAAAAGAAAATTGCTAGTTTGGATATTTTCTTTTTACTTTTCTCAAAAATTTTCAAAAATAGTTTTAATTGCAGTAGTTGAATCGGGTATTGATCTTTAATGAAAACACATCATAATATATTTCTGTATCTCCTGATCTTATATGATCTCAGTGTGTTTCCATTTCAGGAAATCCTCAAATGCATAGAAAACCATAATCAGAATTGGTAGCATTGGACACTGAATTGGAAAGGACACTGAGAAACCTGAAGAAAGTTAGATTTGCTCAAGCAGTGGTTATGGCAGAGCAGACAGAGATATAGCAGCACATTACAGCTGAGGAAGTGGCAGACCTCAAAGGCAAAGAACTACGGAAGTTTTTTGGAAACCGATTATTAGAGATGATTATTTTACAGTCAGGGAGCCTGCAATCGAAGCAAACAATTTTGAGCTTAAGCCTGCACTAATCACCATGGTCCAGTAGAATCTGTTTACTGGTCATCCTAGTGAAGACCCCAATGAGCACATGGGTAGATTTCTTAGAATGGCTAACATTGTGAGGTACAACCTTCACTTATTCCATCTCACCTCCCAGTATTCTATCTTACGTAAGACAACTAACAATAGTCATGAAGAACTTCACCACCCTCCTCTTCTGAATGGAAGCATCAAGAAAGTTCAACCTAGGTAAGTTGGTGTTTCAACACATCTTAGGACATGCCGAGAATGCAGCATACCAGAAGTCACTTGGCTATCCTTCTCTAATATATGGGATTACTCACAACACAAAAGCCGGTTATAGTGACCTCTACCAAAATCGTGAGGCCTCCGATCTTTGAGCTTCGTATCAACCATAAGTTGTACAAAGGACATGTCTATAGCGAATCCCTTATGGGAAGAAGTTAGCTTCACAAGCAAGGAAATTGAAAGGGAAAATCTCAGAGACCTTCCTTGAGTCCGGATTGGTGGTTGCCTCCTCAAGTAAACCTTCAGCATCGACAATGAAGAAGTATTTCACTAATCTGGATAGGCTAATACATTCTTACGAAAGCATGTTGGGTCACATTTATGAACAACAACAGTTGGCAAAACTGCAGATCCATGGTTTTCAGAAAATGAGGAAGGAAATGACAATGACTTTAGAGGAGCTAAAGAAAACTAGGGCTCAAGCCTTCATATCCTCTATGTCAGAAGAAGATGATCTTGAGAGGGAGCATACAGACCCTATGTTGTCTCTTGACCTCACCACCAGTCTAGACTTTTATATAAGGACTACAACCGCAGTCGAGCCTGAAGCACATGCTTTTTAGACCAACATTGGTCCATCAGTCTTTGACTCGCCTTCCTTGACTCGAGGAGCGACCGCATCAGATGACTAGCCAAAGTTCGAATGCAGTGGCGACCAAAGTGGAAACACTGAGATGTTGAATCTGCCATCTCTTTAGTCCCCTCCTTAGCCTTTAGAAAAATATGGGGAGAAGAAGAAAAAAACAAGAGAAGGAGTTACTTTTTTGTAATCTTTTTAATTCCTTCCCATTGTAAATGGCCGAGATGTAAAAAGGATGGTCAATCAAATGAAATGGAAATCTTCATCCCAAGTCTCAAGTGCATCTTCTTGTCTCATTAGCTAAGAGGTGTTTTTCAGTTTGATGGTTTAAACATATGAGTCCATGGAAGAACTAGGAAATAGTTCAAACTAAGATAGTTTTGCAATGTAAGGACGTGGTAGTCCTAACTAGGTTAGAGCTAACGTGGAACGCAAGTCAGTTCTAGACCTTAGAGGCTAAGGTACTTTGGGAGCAAGGTACCAATTGGCCTAGGATCGATTTTATCAATTTGATAAAGATCAAACCAAGAAGATCCGGTCATCTAAGCTATCAAACTAGAATTAGAAACAAATCAAGTTTCTATTTAAAAGAGGATACTTGGGTAGCAAGTTTCCTTATTCTTCCGAGATAGCTTAAAGGCAAGGTAAATAAAATAGAAAATATTGCTAGAGTCATATTAGGATAAGGATCCAACTCTATCAAAACTTCCAAGACTGAATCACAAGTGCTATAAATTCGAGGGATTGGAAGTTACTCAACACGGATTTTCAAATGAGCTTGAAGAAACGAAAGTCGGACGTTCTAAAGGAGTATGCAGTGCAGATACTAAGTTGAGGTATTGCACGTTAAAAGCCTTTCACCTTGGATGAAAGATGATGTTTTGAATTTCTTCATCCTATCTATGCATTGTTGGTTATGGGTATGCAATGTTTTTTAGATGGGGATGAAGGGAGTTCATTCTGAATTCCACTAAGAATGATTAAGTTAAAGAAGGGCCATAGGTAGAGAGGGAGTCTCATACCACATAAGACTAGTTGTAACCTTGAATCAAATTAGCGGAAATCCTTGCATCTGGGTACATCCCCGTGGACATAGGTAGTTGCCAAACCATGCAAAATATTGTGTGTTCTTTTACTTGATTGCATATATCTTTTATTTGCTCTACACACACAATGTTCCTCAAGAAATTTTCAGACTTACCGCATTGAAGTCCGAACTACAACACAATCCCAACAACAAGAACTGTGTTCTAAAAGTCACACTTGTATCTATCATTGCCTAAATGAGATGTCACTAATATGCAATCTCCCTCAATTTTAATTTTTTTATTTTTTATTTTGTTTTATTTATACGATAATAGTGAACATATATATGGTTGCCTATCGTGATCTATATGTGTCAAATTGGTTTGAGTAAGATAATAAATTTATTATGGCAATAGTGAACATATATGTGGTTGTATAAACTTATCATATGTATATCAAATTGTCCTTGTTGATATTATCTTCCATTTATATAAATTATTATTATTATCAAACTCCATATAGGTATCACATTTGTCTTATCAATAGTTATAGTATTTGGTAGAATTCTTGAATTGGTGAAGGAAATTGATTAACTATTACAAACCGAATTAATTTTTCTTTTACACTATCAGTAATTAAATTAGTGCATCTTGGTTGTATTTTTTAACTTTTTGTCCTAACCAATGTGGAACTTTGAAATTCCAAGCTATTGTTGAATTGAGAAATTTTGGAAATTAGCAAATGACATGATATTGTGTTAACATCCATATTGTTTATTTTGCTATTTTCCAGCTATATGAAATCCTGGAATTGCTTTGCAACTGTTTACCACCAAGCCCCTTACTGGTAATAATTTTGAGGAATGGTATGAGTATTTCAATGTGCACATGACTTTGCACAACTTAGACGTGGCTTTGAGGGTTGATGAGCCAAGTAAGCCCACTAATATGAGCTCTACTGATGAGAGACATCTTTATGAGAGGTGGGAACATTCTAATAGGAGTTATGTGATGGTCATGAAGTACACAAATGGATAAATCCATTAAGGAGTGTGTGGCAAAGAAAGAAATGGCCAAAGACTTTCTAGAATATGTAAAGGCCAATTATATTAAAATTGATTAGACAAAAATGGCAACTTCTTTGAAGCTCCTCACAACCAATGTGTATGATGGAGTGAGTGGGGTAAAAGATCAAATCATCAAACTAAGGCACTACTTCAACAAGGAAAATGAGATGAAGGTGGAATTAAGTGAAATTCTTAGTAAGTTGTGCCCAGGTCTCTTCCTAGTTTTTTTGCTGCGATTAAGTTGACTTATAATGCCTTGAAGGAAGAGTGGACTTTGGAGGAGTTGATCTTAATTGTGGTGCAACATGAGGTCTCACTTAAGAAAAATGAGACTCAAACCCTTGCTCTTGTTTCTAACCAAGGAAGCAACTGAAAGAAGTTTACTCACAAGATTTTTGGAAATTTTGGAAACTCTAAGCAATTTAAGAGGAAGGGAGATTCGAGACAAGGATCATGTAATGCAATTGCAACTTCCTATGCTTCTAAGCATGAGAGCTTCAAGGGGAAATGCAACTTTTGTCACAAGCTTGGCCACAAGAAGATTGATTGCTTCAAGTTTAAGAATTGACTAGAGAATAAGAGATGTGAAATTGTGGTTGTAGTTGATTTGGATGCAAATATGATTAAGACTGGTATTATTGATGATCATGCAAACTTTTGGTGGTTAGAAACTGGTGCCACTATTCATGCCACTTGTAACACCCCCACTTGTAACACCCCGAAATATACCCTAGTCGTTTTCGACATGTTTAGGGTATTTTGTAAGCATAATTTGACTGTTTCGTGAGTTAAATGCGAAACATGGAAACGAGGGACCCGAAAATTTACAAGACTTAAGGACAAAATTGTAATTTGTCCAAAAAGGGGCCTAAAAGATATGGATTAAGAAGATTTGATGCCAAAATGAAATAAAGGAAACTTGAAATACAAATGGTCAAACATGGAGGGACCTTTTTGCAATTAGAGAAAGCTAACCCAAAAATGGGTTTTATTTTGAGGGCCAAACAAGGCCTAAGAAAATCTGGATTTAAAGACCAAATTGGTCTCATTTGGGGAGGAAAAAAAAAATGTGGAGAAGAAGGAGAAAGAGAGAAGAAAGGAAGGAAGAGGAAAGAAGATGGAGGAGTCAAGATCAAGCAAAGCCAAGGTATGGAAACTAACCTTGGTTATGGATTCTAAGAGATTATGTATGAATTGCCATGCTTGGTTGGTTAGTAGCTTGTCCCCAAACTTGGGGTTTTGCTAGGGTTTCATCTTAACCCAAAAATGATGGCAAGTAAGGTGGAGTAAAACCCACGTATAGCCTGAAGCTCATGAAATCCTCTCTTTGAGGATGATTCATAGTTAATTGAGAGTAGTGAATTAGGGTTTTAGAATAAATCCTAACATATCCTTGAGTTTGATTTGTGTATGAGTTATAACCCTTGGAATGGGTTTTGAAGTAATTCATGATAGGTCTTTGAACTAAGATAAGTATTGAAGGAGAATTGAATAGAAAGGGTGAGGCGAATTAGAAATGGTTTTGATGTGTGTTTGAAGTGTAGAGTTGATGGGAGTATCAAAACATGGAAAAAGGGGGTGAAAAACACACGTGGGCATTTTTCGAGTTGATGTGTGCGGTACACCTTGAATGCGTACCAGTCAGCTGTATTGGTCATTTTTGGCGATGTGTACCGGTACACTTTAGGGGTGTACCGGTACACCCTGTTCTGCATTCCCAGTTTCGACCAGTTTTCGTATTTTGGCCATAACTTCCTCATTTCTTATCTGATTTGAGTGATTCAAGTGGATACGTAAAATAGACGTCAAGGAGAACCAAACTTAAAGAGAAGGAATCGCCAAATTCTGATCTTAAGTGGCTCAAAAATTCACTCAAAGTGGGGCCATGTGCAAGAAAAATTCTGATTCCAGCTTTGAACATGGAGTAGTCCGGGTTGTTTCGGACGTAAGTTGAGTTCCGGTGCTCCGAATTGGGTGATTCCAGTTGGAATAGAACCCTTAGCACCTTAGATTTAAAGGAGCACAAAGAACCAGTGTCAAATATGGAGACAAGGCACTGGAAAATAAATATTTCAAACTGTCCCTCGGTAAAATCGGTAAACCGACTAGTTGGCATGAAAATGACATAACTTGAGTTTGGATGATCCGATTGGAATGATTCCAATTTCTACTTAAAATAGATTTATAGAGGGACTAGAATACATAAATAATGTGTGAATACATAGGCAGTATACTATACAAGTATATGAAATGCCATATGTAATAGTAACATGAAAATATAGGAAATGCAAAATGCATAGCTGTGTTCATGAAACATAAATCTGATATGGAATATCAAAACGAACTGACACGTGATCATGAACGTGAAATACAATCTGTCATGAACACATAATGTGGCTAAGAATGCCTATTATAAGATAGTAAGTTACTGAACTCATATAATTGTAAAACCACCTAAGACCAGTTATTAAATGGCAACCTTCTTGTCTGAATAGTACTTGACCTCTGTTAGTATACACTCTGTCTGGTGATGCCCGGTACTCTGATTAATGCTCAGCACTCCTGATTAGTACTTGGTACTCTGATTAGTGCTCGGCACTCGTTAATTGCCCGGTACTCCCGATTAGTATACGGCACTCTGTCCTTTTTGTCAAGTGCTACGGCGCTCCACATTGCGGTGAAGTGCTCGGCACTCCTGTCTGTTAAGTGCTGCGGCACTCCTGTCACGACTAATGCTCGGCACTTCCCGTCTTTGTATAGTATCGCCAGTACTTATTGTCTTTGTGTCCCTACTCATTCCGTATTCTTGGGTCTAGGAAGTCAAACGGGATATGATAAGGCTACGAATAGAATAAGAATAAAGATCTGAATGTACCTCTGTATGTCTGATTAAAGTTCCGTAGTACCTCACGGGTACTCATGTTGATTAGGATTACGTAGTACCCTCTGGTCACTCTGTATTTGATTAAGTTCCGTGAGTACCTCGGGTACTCATGTCGATAACTCCTGTATGCGAACAGGGTGCAGTAGTACCTACGGGTACTCGATACGATAAGTTCCGTGAGTACCTACGGGTACTCACATGTTGATTAAGTTCCGTGAGTACCTATGGGTACTCCTGTGTTGATTCGAGTTCTTGTAGTACCTACGGGTACTCCACGTATACGAATAAGTTACGTCTGTATACGAATAAGTTACGTCACATGTCTGAATAAGTCTATTAGTACCTAAGGGTACTCTTGTATCGATTAAGTTACGTAGTACCTAATGGTACTCTGTATTGGATTAAGTTATATGCGCCTGCGATTAAGTTACGTAGTACCTAATGTTAGTCTGTATTGGATTAAGTTAATGCGCCTGCGATTAAAGTTACGCCCAGGTACCTCACGGGTACTCTCGTATTTCATCCGGTTTACGTAAGTACTTGGGGAATGCTTCGCGTATCGATTAAACTCTGTAGTACCTACGGGTACTCCCGTATCGGTAAAACAAGTATAAGTCCAGTAGTACCTAAGGGTACTCTCGTATCCGTAAAATAAGTATATGTATCTGTTCTGATCTGTACCTGCTCTGGACTAATGTCATACGATATCATATTTGCATAAATGCGATCGACCGTATGTGATCACGATTATGATTGGATCGACTTATTGTACCTCTGGTACCTTCGCACGAGATAGATACGTAAGGCCAAGTATAAGTTCTATAATACATGTATGAGATCTGAAATACATGTATAAGTTTTGTAATACACGTATAAGATCCGAAAAACCCGTATGTGCTCCGAAATACCAGTATAAGTTCCGTAAGACCGGGATATGCCCATTAGTACAAGTATAAGATCTGATACCCGATTATAAGTTTTGTAGTACTTACCGTACTTAGAGTATAAGAATAAGTCCCGCACTACCTATACACGTTCCGTAATCTCTGCGATACCTACGGGTACCTCCGAACCAGTGTAAACTCAGTAGTAAAAGTATAAGTTCTGTAACTCCTCTGGGGAGTCAGGCCGAAAATAAGTCTGACATAAGTATAAGTCTTGTATAAGAATAGAAGTTACGCCAACTCTACGGGAGTCACAGATAAACATAAATTAAAGTAAAAGTATAAGTTACGTAACTCCTAGTCTTTGAATAAACGCAGTCCGTAAAGTATAAGTTACGAATAATGTAAGTTCACATGCTCTACGAGTCTGAATAAACGTAAGCATGTTATAGAAGAAGTACTTGTATAAGTTCATAATATAAATGCATGAAATTTATATTATACATTTATTGTTTATGCGTTAAATGTGTATATGCATAAGACATATGTTTCCACTAAGCGTAAAGCTTAGCACGGGTTTTTAATCAGGTGTAGAGTGAGAGAAGACATCGACAAACATCGCATACAATTTGGGCGACACACTTGTAAGGGTTCACTACATGTAGGTTCCATGCTCTGATTTGTAATGTAAAAGTAAAGTTTTGTATTTGTAAATGGGACTTAGTTATATGTATATAATATTTTGATTCTGTTATAGGATGTGGGCCATACAGTACCGATTGGCTTTAAAAAAAAAAAAAATCATCGAGGTAAAGAGTCCAGTATACGGTCTCGTCCGGACTCGGTTCGGATCCTTGTCGGGTCGGACTTGGATTCGGGCGTGACACCCACTAATTCCTTGCGGGAGATGAAAAATAAAGACCTATCAAAACATTAAAAGTGTGTGGATATGGGTGATGGAAACAAAGTGAAAGTGAAGTTTTTTTTGGTGTAATGAAGTTGAGATTGGCTATAGGAAATTTTCTAACATTACATAATGTTACCTATATACTGTCATTTAGGAAGAACTTGATTTCTATCTCTTTAGGGTAGATAGGGTTATACTTTTCATTGTGGGGATGGGAAAGTGGATATATTCAATGACTATGTTTTAATTGGAAATGCAAGTTTGTTAGGAAATCTTTATAGTCTCAATTTGCATCAATGTGCTTTGTTTGATTCTTCTTCTATTAATTCTGTTGTTCGTTCCAAGCGCTCAGAGTGAATATATATTCTTTTATGTTATGGTACAAACCCCTAGGTCATATTTCTAAGCAAAGATTAGAAAGATTGATTAGAATGAAGTAATGTTTATGATCTTGATTTTTTAGAATTGGAAACCTATGTTGACTGCTTAAAAGGGAAAACAACAAGATAAGAAAGGAAACGATTAATGGGTATGGAAGTACTTTGGATTTTATTTACATAGATGTATGTGGGCATTTGACACAAGTTGCTTTTAAGGGGTTATAAGTACTTCATCACTTTCATTGATAACTTCTCAAGATATGGACACCTTGAGCGAATCCATGAGAAATCCAACTTCCATGGTGTGTTTAAGGCCTTTAAGGCTAAGGTGGAGTTGTAGTTGTGAAATCCCATTAAGGCTATGAAGTCTGATAGGGGTGGTGAGTAATATGGAAGATATGATGAGACTGAGCGAAATTCTGGACCATTTTCTAAGTTTTTTATGTAGCGTAGCATTGATGCTAGATATACAATGTTAGAGACTCTTTAACAAAAATGGAGTTGTAGAAAGAAGGAAACACACATTGTTAGATATGGTAAGGTGCATGTTGTCTAATTCCTCTTTGCCAAAATTTATTTGGGGTGAAGCCTTAAAAACTGTTGCATATATTTTGAATCAAGTGCCCAGTAAATCTATTCCTAAGACACCTTATGAGTTATGGTCAGGAAAGAAACAAGGCTTCACCATTTTCATGTTTGGGGATGTAAGGCTGAGATTAGGCCATATAATCATCAATTAAAGAAACTTGATCTGAAGACCATTAGTGGTTTCTTTGTTGGGTATTGCTTGGATCAAGGGGTTCTAGATTTTACTGTCTATCTGAGATTAGGCCATATCAATTAAAAGCTTGATACGAAGACCATTAGTGGTTTCTACATTTGGGTATTGCATTGGATCAAGGGTTCTAGATTTTTTATCTATAGCATACTCTTAGGGATCATTGAGTCGAGACATCTTATACATTTTAAGGATGAGATTAATGTTGATTCTATTCATGTACCTCATGAGATATCCTTTGGAGTAGAATACATTATGATTCATTTTCTTGCTCCTCATGTTTCAGTCGTGTTGTTCCTATTGTTCAAGAGTCAACGGTTGTTGAAGCTAAAGCAAGTGATAAAATAGAACCTGCTGTTCATGTTGATAAAACTATTGTTGATGACGTTCCTTTAAGGAGATCACAAAGGGTTTGTAGACCCTCTATTTAAGATGATTACATGATCTATTTGCAGGAACATGAGTATGATGTTTATGATCCAATCTCTTATCAAGAAGAAGTTAATTGTCTTTTTTTTTTTTTTTTTTTTTTTTTTTGCAAGGAAGCAATAAATGATAAAATGAATTCTATGTGTAAGAATGGTGTTTGAGATTCGGTTGAATTACAACATGGTTGTAAGCCAATTGGATGTAAGTGGGTCTTTAAAACTAAACATGACTCTAATATTGGGAAAAGAGAGGGATATAAAGCTAGACTTGTGGTTAAGGGTTATAGTCAAAAAGAGAATTGATTTTAAAAAACCTTCTCACCTGTGTTAACCAAGGACTCGTTTAGAGTGATCATGCTCATAGTGGCTCATTTTGACTTAAAGTTGCATCATATTGATGTCAAGACAACTTTCTTGAATGAAGACTTAGTTGACGATGTTTGCATGTCTCAACCTATTGGTTTCAAGAAAGTTGGTAAAGAACACATGATTTGTGAACTCCAGAAATTCATAAATGATCTGAAGCAAGCTTCCAAGTAATAGTGGCATTTTAAAGTTTGATGAAGTTGTGACATCCGTAGTTTCAAGGAGTACATTCCTTACAAAATAAATAAATAAATAACAACAAACCATATACTAAAGAACAAAGTATTAGTAAAAAAATTATAACAGAGTATTACAACGATGCAATGCAAAGTAAAAAGAAGTAAAAAAACAATAAACCACAGAGACTTTTATTAAAAATATATAAATGTTTATAGAATCATTAAAAAGTAATTATATTTATACCTATAAGAAAATTTTAAAAATATTTACTAATAATTTTGGATTTTTTATGCAAAATAAACATTTTGGAGTATTTTTAAGAAACGCCTTTCCAGTGCTTTTAAAAAACACTTCTCAAGTGTTTCTTTGAAAAAAAAAATCTCAAGTGCATTTCTAAGCTTTTTTAATTATTTTTTTAATTTTTTCAAACACTTATTTTTTATTTAAAAATAATAAAATAGTTTTTAAATTGAAAAATATTACCCAAGCATATGAATTGTTTTATATTTGATGTTGTTTTTAGTCTAAATATTTTTTTAGAAAAATAACCTATAAAATATTTCCTCAAAAAATATTATAAATAATTTTCCAACATTATAAATACTTTTCTAGATTTTTTAGAACTTTTTTTTTCTAAATTTACTTAAATATTTAGAACCCGTTTGACAATTTTTTTTTCTTGAAGTGCTTATAGTAAAACTATTTTTTACATAAATGGTTTTAGAAAAAAAATTTATGAAATGATGTTTCTGATTTTGTCAAATCTTTTAAATTATTGTTAAATTTTGTCAAGCACCTTTTTTTAAAGAAAAAAAAAATGTAAGTTCAAAGCATTTTCCAATATCATAGTTGTTATATGCCCTTTTCAAAAACACATTAATTGTATTAATAAGTTGGGATCAATGGGAAAATAAGTTAGGGATCATTAAAAGATTTATAAAGTATTTCCCTATAAAATATAATAAATTAATGATTTTTTAATATTTTGAGTAATTATTTTTATATTTTTAGAAACACTTTCAAAATTTTATCAAATGTCTAATATTTCTACATAAATACTCTTTCAACCTATAAAAACTTCCTAAAGTCTTTCTGAAAGAGAACTCATAAGCTGTTTTAGAAGAAACAGGCTCGATCATAAAGTGTTTGAGAATGACTATTGGGAAGAAATTTTAGTATGGAACAGAACTTAAATTGGTTATCTTGATCATAAATTTCCAATACGAGAAGGTCATGCTCGGTGGAGCTTTGTTGTCAGTTCTCATTATTGAGTTTGAGATTGTTCATATCTTCATCTCAAGGGTTCTATAAAAAGATGACAACTTCAAAGATCGAGTTTGATAAAGATTTAATGGTTTAAACATGAAGTCCCTAGAAGAACCAAAAAGTAGTTCGGACTAAGGTAGCTCTACAACATTGGGATGTACCAGCCCTGCTGAGTCCAGACTAGGGTCAGAGCTTACATGGAACACAAGTCAATTATGGAACCTTTGAGGCCAAGGTACTTGGGGAGCAAAGTACCGATGGGCCTATGATTGTTTTTGGAAAGTGGATAAAGATCAAATCAAAAGGATCTGATCATCCAAGCTATCAAACTAGAATTAGAAACAAATCAAGTTTCTATTCTAAAGAGGATATTTGGGCACCAAGTTTCCTTATTCTACTAGGATAGCTTAAATGAAAGTTTAGAAAATAGACGGTAATGTTAGATATAGTTAATAGTCAACCTTATCAAGTATTCGGGTCGAATTACAAGGCAGCTAAATTTAGGGTGAAAATTGCTCAGTAAATGATATTAGGAGCAGAGCTTGAAGAAGAACAAGAGATATCTGGACATGTTGAAGGAGTGCAAAGCACAAATATTCGATTAAGGTATTGCACGTTCAAAGCCTGTCACCAGGGGTGAAATATGATGTTTTGAATTTCTTTATCTTATGTATGTAATGTGTTTATGGGTGTGCAATGCTTTGAGAGGGAAATGAAGGGAGTTCACTCTAAATTCCACTATGAGTGATTAGGTTAAAGAAGGGTCATGGGCAAAGAGGAAGTCTCGTACCACATAAAACTAGTTATAACATTGAATTAGATCGGTAGAAATCCTTACATCACAGGCACAACCCCATGGACGTAGGTAGTTAATAGAACCATGTAAAATATTATGTGTGTTGTTACTTTCCACTACATATATTTTATATTTTCTCTACACATATACTTAAGCCCCACGGGTAGAGTTTAGATATCACACTCAAGTCTAAACTATCACTAATCGACATCCAGAATTGTGTCCAAGACCACACACCTATGTTTGTCAATTGGTATCAAAAGCGAGTCACTCAAAGTTGTTGAGTAAGATCCACGTTTACTCTAACTATGTGTGCAAGTATCAGATGGATTTGACGAAAAATGGGATGTCTACAAGATTTCCTTGCCTACTTGATAAAACTAACTATGGTTATTGGAAAATAAATATGAGTGTTTTCATCAAGTCACTAGGAATGGAAGTATGGGAATCTATAGTGACGGGAAGGTTTGTACCAACTAAAGTTGATAATGGGAAAAAAGTGGTCAAAGATCGATTAGAATGGACTAGTGAAGAAAGAAAGACAACATCAAGCAACTATATGGCTTGGATTCATTGCCATAACAAAGTCTACAAAAAGGGCATGGAGACATCAGCCGAGCGATCTATGAAGGATCAATATGTGGAGAGCGTAAAAAGGCATGTCATGAGAACGAGCAAACCCTGGAAAGGCATCAATCTCATATTGAAACCTCGAGCGTTGAAGAGTGAGAAGATCAAGACCAGACCACCCAATTTGAAGCACTTGTGCCAATCATAATAGCTACAGGACAAGGGAAAGAAGTCTCAAAGGCAATCCCAACAGATGTTCAAACTCATCCGAAGTCTTCATTAGCTTCTCATAACATTCAAACTATCTACGATAGCAATAAGAAAGAACTCCCTATGAAAAAAGTTCAAATCTAGGAGGGCATACGAACTAAGTTCATGGCTACCATCAGAATAGTTCCAAAGATAGGCGCTTCCAATTTGAGTAACCAAGATAAGAGGACTAAAGACATTAGGCATTACATGTTAGACCAAAAAAAGAATCTGAGGAAGAGTTAACCATGGCCTAAGGCAACTGAGAACGAACAAGAAAAATCTAAAGGTCTTATAGTTCTTACTCCCACAAGAAATATGATTGATCAAAATGGTACTTTGACGGTAGGTGTTCACAGCACATGACTGGTAATAAGTGTCTTTTGAGTTATCTTCAATCATCAAATCAGGACTTTGTAATCTTTAGGGACGGAGCTAGAGAAACAGTTTTGGGAATAGGTTCTCTAATCACTCTAAGTATGTACAAACTAGGTAATGTGCTTCTTGTAAATCCGATAAGAGTTAGCCAGTTGTGCAACCAAAACCTGCTTGTAAAATTTACAAAAGATAGGTACACTATCCACGATCAAAATCAATATCAAATCATGGAAGAAACTAGGTCATCATATAATTGCTATCTATTAACTAATTTCTGCACCTGTCTGAGCTCAATGCCGAATGATCAAAGTTCTTAGCACCAATAGTTTTGACACTCTAGTGGCAGTAGCCTCAAAGACATCATCATTGCACAAGCAATCCGAGGAACCCCTAATATGGTATTTATACCCGTTAGGATGAGTAAACCATGCAAATCAGTGGAACAATTCATATCGTCTCACACAAAGTTCCAACTATACACTACTTGCAGACTTTTGAAACTACTTCACCAGCACCTAACCGATACTATGCAAGTTGAAAGCATTGGTAAGAAAAGGTTCATCTATGCAGAAGCTATAACAACAATCTGCTTCTTCCTTGATAAGTGTCATACAAAACCTAGAACTCTCTTGACTCCCTATAGGATCAGAAAAAATAGTTTCACCCATATGAGCAACGGAGGAGTCACTTTAGTTTACCCTTTAAAAGCATATCATGTCTACAATAAAAAGGATCATGATAGTCATAAAATCACCCAATGAGAGTGTGGACTATCTCTGTAGTTTGGACCAGAGGCTCCATATTCCTCTTACCCCCAGAAAAATAACTCTAAGAAAAGGACAGCCTAGTGTTCTAAAAATCCGAACCCTGAGCAAACATTTCTGTCTCAAGTGATATTCGGACCACCTAAGGAACAAATTGTCAGAATACAAAGATGTTCTAACGGGAGCATAATCGGGACAACGAGATTTTGGAAGATAGTATAACCATTCTAGATCAGAAAACCCTCCTAAGAATGATCCCTCTGAAGAATGCAATACCCTCGGCATTCCCAAGGATGCTTCAATCTCATATGGTGGAAATAGCTTCCCAAGCCCAACAAAAGTTTGGAATACACACAAAACGATACACACAATCACAAAAGACATTCGGACTCCAACAAGAACGTAACAACATCTGGATGAAAAGAATCTGAGATAGACATCTCTAATGATCGAGTAGTGAGCTCTCTCCAAAAATACTCGAAGTATTATCCACAGATCTTACATCATAAGAGATACGGAAGGCAATGTCCAAACTCAAAGAATTCCCAAAGTGAACTACAAAGAGGGGTTGACTAATGAGTTCTGGATTAACATCATGCAAGAGAAACTCATGGGGTCTCTACATACCTTTGAAATATAGTTGATTAAAAGAGCCACAAAAGGATAAATACTCAAGCAAAAGGTAACCCTCAGACTCGTAAATTTGCCTCTAGTTCTTTTAAATCTAAAAAATTTGGTATGACACAAGGAGGAGCCTCATAGTCAACAAGTGAATCGATCCAATGCAGAGAATGTGGGGGATATGGACATATTCAGGCTAAGTGTGCCAAAAAAAAAGAAGAATAGCTCCTATCTGGAGACTTAGAGTGATGATGAATCTAAATATAACAAAGAAGATGAGGAAAAAGCTAGTCAAACCATTGTCTTGTGGAAGCCTCTATAAGTTACAAAAACTAGGATAAAGCGTGAGTTCTAGAACCCGATCTCGGCCTCTTTCAGGAACTTCCTCAGTCTCTGCTCTAGTATCTCAAGATGATCAGACTCCCCTAGTGGGTGAAGAAAAATAGGCTAAAATCTCTAAGAACAGTATGGTTCAATCAAATTTGGATTGTCTTTGGAAGATAACAAAGATGATGAACTCAGGAACCACATCCCTAGATCACATTCTCTATATGAGGACTACCTCCAAGGGAAGAGAAGGTTTGAGTTACCAGAAAGGGTGTTCAAAAGCAAGGTTTGCAAATAACAAGAATGAATTACTCAAGTCCACTGAAAAAAAAGAGATTGTCCAAACGTCCCTTAGAACTTACACATTAAGATCATATACAATCAGTGGATGTCAGTATACCCTCTTAAATGGTTACCTAAATGAAGAAGTGTCGTGGCCTGGCAAAGGCTGAAGATCCTTACGTCGTGACCATGCTTGAGGGTGAAAAGGATCTCTATGAACTAAAACAAGCTCCAAGAGCTTGGTATGAGAGGCCCTACCGAGTACCTTTTAAAAAAGGGATGCTCTCAAGGGGGAGCAGATTGTCCTCTCTTCATTAGAAGGAGTTAAAGGGAAGTAATTATCGTCCAAATCTATGTGAATGACAGTCTTTGGATCCACGTCCCAATAGTTGGTGATGGAACACATAATTTGAGTTCGGGAAATGAGGCAGTAGGAGGAATTAACACTTCCTTGGTCTTCAGGCAAGGCAAACCGACTCTGGAACCTTCGTCTCACAAGCGAAATATATGAAGAACTTAGTCGGAAAGTTCGGACTCTCTTCAGCCAAGCATATAAGGACTCCAATAGGGACTCATGAGAAGATTACCAGAGATGAAGTAGGCAATGGAGTTGATCAAACTCTTTATAAGAGCATCATTGGGAGCTTGTTGTACCTAACAACTAGCTGTCCAAACTTGTGCTATAGTATGGGAGTTTATGCAAGGTACCAAGCTAGTCCCTAAAGAAAGTCATCTTCTGCAGCTAAGAAGATCATCAAGTATGTTAGTAGGATAATTGAATATGATCTATGGTATACCTAAGATACCATAACAAGCTTGGTTGGGTATTGTGGTGCTAATTAGGCTAGAAACTCAAAAGATTGGAAAAGTACGTCATGAGGTTATTGTTTCCTTGGAAACAACTTTGTGTTAGGGTTCAATAGAAAACAAAATTGCATATCACTCTCCATAACCAAGGTAGAGTGTATAGCAGTAGGTAGTGAATGTACGGCTAATTTGGATGAAAATATGTAGGGACTATCGCATCTACAGGAAGTCCTAACTTTCTATTGTGACAACCTTAGTGTGATCCAATATCTCGAAGAATCTTGTCCAGTAAAAACTAACACATTGACATCCATCACCTCTACATTGCAAAAGCCTAGTAGAAGACAAATCATCGATCTAAGGCATATTTCAATAGGCAGTTAACTTATCGATATCTTTATCAAGGTTTGGATGCTACTAGGTATGGGGCGATCGGATCGTCCATGGGATTGTGCATCATGTGACTTCCTTTCGAATTCAAAATAAATAAATAAAGGAGGAAAAATCAAAAGGAAAGGTGGTGTCCTGCCCTATTCGACCGTTGCAACGACTAGGGCATGTAGGGAGTCCTAATAGGTGAAGAGTCGAACTATAAGTCGTCACGTCCGTGAGGGAGTCATAACGCCCTTATTGAATAAGTGACCATTAGAGACAAAATCAAAACGGTTCTCAAGAGGTGGTGGGACCCCTATATAAAAGAGAACAATATAAGACAAAGACACGGATCTTTTTCTAAAGAATCCTCAAGAATCTCTCAAGACAAAATCTCTCAAGAATCCTCCAAAGTTCCTCCAAGGTTCAAACTTTCATTGTATTTTTTTATCTCTCTCTTATTTCAAAGATGGTGATGTGTGAGTCTAGTGGGTCAATAGAAGACAGTTGATAAAAGGAAGTTCAGGTGGCAAGGTAGGATCTATGACCAGAAGGGGTGGGCTATGGACCTATCATTTGTGGAACCCTTGAGTTACACACCTCAGGTGGCCACTAATGCCCTATTCACATTCGAGAAGAAGTTGTTGTTGTCCACTATTTTGAAAGCAGACAGTTGTTTGGGCAATGGTCCGAGAGTTCTCCAATTAATCCTATCATAGAGGGTATGAACCTTGAAAGAGAGAGGTTTAAATATAACCAGAGACAAATAGTGGTTGAAAATGAGTCTAAGGTTCTTAGAAGATTAGCCCACATTGTCTGAGTATGTTAAGATGGATTGAAGGGTTCGAGTTGTAGAAATTTAAAACTCAATCCAAGCAGCCCCTTCAGTTAATCGATGAGTCTTTGGACTCCCATTGGTTCAAACCGAGAAAAAGGATCCATCATCCTCCTTTGAGACACTGCCACCACCACTAGAATCAATAAGAAAGTCTACCTAACTTTCTGCTCAATTGAAGAAGGCTACACCATCAAAACCAACGACCAAGAAACAACAGGTTCAGACGTCCCAAACAATAAGTGAATCTCTACCCCTGTTCTTTAAATCCTCTTCCCATGCAAAGTTGTGGGCCTTTGTCTCAAAGAGAACCCTTTTGGGTGAATGAACCTTGCATTCCAAGGACTTCAAATGCTCTAGGATTGTGGAATTACTAAGAGAAACAAATATGTTGAGCTCCGTGTCAAAGCTGCCCCCTTTTGTGGCATAGATTGTCCTAGAGTTCTACGTGAACTTGCAATCTGGGACATAGGGGACCACAACTAGTCTGGGAGATTCTAGAGACGGTGGTGCGGGGACACATTCAATTTCTCCCGGCATCGTCCCGATCATTCTGCAGAGATGTGATCCCTCACAAGAAGAGGTAGGATGCGAAGGCCCGTCGATAGTCTGCATCATACTGGAAGCGTAAAAACCTAGCCAATGAGATACAACCTTCATTCCTATATCTCCACCGATATTCTATTCTGCACAAAATTGCCATGTGCAGTGATTTATGAGCGACTCATTGCATATTTGATAACAAAGAGCTTTACCATCCTCATCTTCCAGATAGGCATGTGGTGGAAGTCTGACTAGGTAACCCAGTGTGAACACATCTAAGGACACGTCGAGAATGTGGTGTATCAGAAGGCTCTTGGGTATCCTTCTCTGATATATGGGATACTCATAGTACAAAAATCGGATATTGTGACCCTTGTCGATATCTTGGGCCCTCAAGCCACTAAGCTCCACATTATCCATAAGCTAGGAAGAAGTTGGCTTCATAAGCTAGAAAGTTAAAAGGGAAAGTCCTAGAGACCATTTCTAAGTTCGGACTCGTGGCTACCTTCATGATTCGACATCTAAAAAGGAGAAGCCAATCGTCCAGTCTGGATAGGACAATGCGATCCCTCTGAAAGAACTTTAGGTAACATTTATGAACAGCTGCCGGTTGGGTAGCAGACCCATGCTTCGAAAAATGTTAGAGGGCGACTGAGCCTTGGAGGAGATGAAGAAAACCAGGGCTTGAGAATCCATCTTCTCAATGCCTGAAGGAGATGACGATGGGGGAGGGGAGTACACATATTTATACCGCCTCCTGATCTCACCACTAGTCCGGACTCCAATCCAAGGACTACGACCATAACGGAACCTAAATTGGCACAAAAGACTGAAACACCTGCTTTTAGAAAGAACATTGGTCAACCAGATTTTTACTCTCCTTCGCCGACACTAGTAGCGATTGCCTCAGATGACCAGCCAGCGTTCGAACACAATTGCAACCAAAGTGGAGGAACTAAGCCATTGAATCTTCCATCTCCTCGGTCCCCTCAATTCTACCCTTCATTAAAAAATGGGGAGAAGATAGAATGATGCAATGGAAGAAATTGTTTTTGTAATATGTTTAATTCCTTCACATTGTATATGATCGAGATGTAAAAAGGGTTGTCCATCAAATGAAAGGGCAATCTTCATCCCAAGTGTCAAGTTCATCTTGCCTCCCTTCTTCGGTGCATCTTCATATCTCATTCTTCAAGAGATGTTTTTGCTGAAAACATTAACAAATGGGGAGATTGTTGGGTTTGAGATTGTCCATATCTTCATCTTAAGAGTTTTACAAGAAGATGACTACTTCGGAGATCGAGTTTGATGAGGACTTGATGGTTTAAACATGAAGTCCCAAGAAGAACTAGGAAGTAGTTCAGAAGAAGGCAAATCTACAACACTAGGACGTACTAGTCCTGTTGAGTTAGGACTAGGGTCAGAGCTGACGTGGTAAGTAAGTCAATTCTGGAACCTTGGAGGCCAAGGTACCGATAGGCTTAGGATTGTTTTTGGCAAGTGGATAAAGAGAAAATCAAGAGGATTTGATCATCTAAGCTATCGAACTAGGATAAGAAACAAATCAAGTTTCTATTCTAAAGATGATATTAAGGCACCAAGTTTCCTTATTCTAATGGGATAGCTTAAAGGAAAGTTCAAAATATAGAAGATAATGTTGGAGTCACATTAGGATAATGATCCAGCCTTATCAAGCCTTCCAAGACCAAATTGCAAGGCTATAAAATCAGGGGTTTGGAAGTAGCTCATTACGGATTTTAAGAGTAGAGTCTGAAGAAGAACAAGAGAAGTTCGGACGTGCTGAAGGAGTGCGGAGCCCAGAAACTCAGTTTAGGTATTGCACATTAAAAGCCTTTTACCTTGTGTGAAATGTAATGTTTTGGATTTCTTCATCTTATTTATGTAATGTGGGTATGGGTGTGCAATGCTTTTGAGAGGGGAATGAAGGGAGTTCATTATGAATTCCTCTAGGAGTGATTAGGTTAAAGAAGAGTTGTGGGTAGAAAGGGAGTATCGTACCACAAAATACTAATTGTAACCTTGAATCGTATCAGTGAAAATCCTCTTATCTGGGCACAACCCGTGGACGTAGGTAGTTGTCAAACCACGTAAAATATTGTGTGTGTTATTACTTTCCTACATATATTTTATATCTGCTCTACACACTTAGATCCCATAGGCAGGTTAAAGTCTATCCTGCAAAGTCGAACCTGCACAGTCCTAACATCAAAAACTATTTCCAAGACCACATACTTATATCTGTCATTCACTATCCAAATCTCATCCCCGTAACCCAAAATTACCTTTCTTCTTATGTTAAACATAATTTTCAAAGAAGAATACTATCCAACTATGATACGAAGGAACATGTTGTCTTCTTATGCTCACCCCTAAACCCTACCAACATCATCTTCCACAACTCTCCATGGAGACCCTTCGATTGATCAACCAACTGATATAGATAATACTAACTTTAATTTATCGTGATCACTTGATCAACCTCGGCAGTAGAAAGAGATCTTGAATCTGTGGCCTCCTATCAGACCAAGCTCTAATACCATATCAAACAACCAATTGTCCTAAAAGCTCAAGCTCATTGGATTTGAGTTCAATATATGAGCATCATGCTTCATACTACTATCATGAATAAAAGGAGCTTAGCATATATTGTGATCACTTGATTAACCTCGGAAGCAGAGAGAGGTTTCGAACCCATGACCTCTCATCAGGCCAACTTCCGATACCATATCAAATAATCAATTATCCTAAAAGCTCAAGTTCATAGAATTTGAATTCAAAACAAGTATCATGCTTCATAATATTTTAAAGAATAAAGAGAGCATAGAATATACCTGCATCGTCATGAAGAGATCCCCATTAGGTTTGTAGCGAAAGCGATTCTTGGTGAAATTTTCCTGAACTTCCCTGACCTCTTCTAGCTCTTGTGGGATCCCAGCTTGAGGGTCGAACTCCCAGATCTGCCTCCCAATAAAGCTGTTCAGGCTGTACAGCCATGGACCTTGCCCTTCTGCAACTTTGAGCTTCCACATACTGCATATTTTAATTTATAATGTAGATACATAAACATCATCATTAATTACTTCAGAAAATGCAGCACCAACCATTATCCATGACATAAACAGATACTATCAGTCTACCCAGAAAGCTTTTTCATAGAATTCTCAAGAAATGATGCATAAACATAATCATTTTAATAGAAAAAGAGAAGAAAAATTTACAAATATGAACCTGAAGATGAAGGCGGAGAGAGCTTGAGGAGGGAGTTGATGATGATGAGAAGCGAGAGAGGAGGTGACCACTCCTTATATAGACAAGGAGCAGGGAGGAATCGGAGGTGGCTTAAAATAGAAATTAATAATAAAAAATAAAATGTAGAGTAATTGTTTTTGGCAGGCAGTAAGTACATACTTTAATACTGCAAGCCTATCACGGTTACGGTTGCCGTACCGTTCAGAATATACAAAGTGGTGGAGGGAGGGGCAAATTGGGAAATGGGCCGTTCGTACTTGTAACTTTCAATTTAAATTAATAAATGAATCCCGAAGTTTTTTTATAGTTATTTACTGTGCATTACAATAGTAGGATTTTGTTATGTGAACTTGATCCCTTTCTTTTTCCTCGCTCAATTCTTGATCACTAAGTTAGACTTCGTTGACAAATGAATCCCCAAGTTAACACGTCAACTTATTCACTCCACCAACCCGGAGTTAAAATTCAGTTGTTTCGACTTTGCCCCTAATAGTAATTAATTTGAGTACCTTTATGCTTTATATGAAACACAAAAATCAGAAAAATAAAAAAATACTAAAAAAAACGATTGTCTTATATTTGGTTTTACCATAAAAAAATATAAAAAAAATAAAATATAATCAAAATTCTTCAAAACTTTATATGTTTTTAAATTTTTAGTCACCATATAATATATATATATATATATATATATATATATATATATATATATATATATGAAAAAAAATAAACAAGTAAAATGAGTTTGAGTAATCATATAAAATTAACTTATTAAATTTAAATATATTTTTTATTTTCTTTCATTTCAATTTTTTCTATCTATTTTATTTTCTTAACACTTTTCGAGTTTCAAACGAAGCGTTAAAATCACTAGAGAATTTATCTGGCTATTAACTTCAGGTCTCATGGAATGATTATATAAAGAAAACACTTAGGGCCTATTTGCTTATTGTTTTTTATTCTGGAAAATAAGAAGAATAAGAAAAACACAGATAACACACATTTGGCTCCTAATTTTTTTTGTCTAGAAAAACATAAAGAACACAAAAAACATTAAATTCAAATAATAAAAATAGTGTTGAAGCACTTGAAAATGATGTTCTACGTATTGTAAAGCTATTTTAGAATAGTTTTCAAAAACATTAAACAAGCATGACCTTAGTTACTATACCTTTCTAGAATTTATTGTACATAGTGAAAATTTAGTCAGTCACCACAGTTAGTGAAATAGAAAAAAATGCCTTTCTAGAATTTATTAATAAATATCGGTGAAAGGGAGTGAAATACCCAGATTAGTGAAAAGAAAAAAATAAAACCTTAGAGCCTACTTGGTATCTATTTTTGAAAATTGTTATTGAAAACAGTTTTTGAAAACATTTTGGTGTTCTCTAAAAACTGTTCTTGTGATCTATTTGGTTCTTGTTTTTAAAAACTGTTCTTGAAAATAGTTTTTAAAAATACGGAGAACATCATTTTGGTGTTCTCTAAAAGCTCTTCTTATTCTTTGAGTTGATTGTTTTTTGTGTTTTTTAGAATAAAAAATTTAAAGAAATCGAAACATATTTTAACACATTCTTACTTATTTTTAAGAAAAGAAAACAATTTTCAAAAGAATATGAAAATAAATAAAGTCCTTATTTTCTAAATTTAGTATTTTATATATTCTTTATATTTTTCAGAAAAAAAAAAAAAAGTGGAATCAAATATATTTTTCGTATTTTCTTTCTTCTCTTTATTTTTTAGAATATAAAACTGTTTAAAAAAAAAAGAACAAGTCCTTATTTACCGGAGACACATATAACTATACCTATGAGAACATTGTCCGTAAAATTAAAAGAAATTTAGAACCCAAGCTAAGCTAGGGTGGGCCATGAAATGCATCAAAGTGTTGTGTTTTCAGGCCTATCTAGGGTTAATAGGAGGGATTTTTGATAAATTTACCTATAATTAAATAAATAATTTTCAAAATATTTTAGATTAAAAAATAATTTTAATTCTATGATAGTTTTTTGACACATAAACAATGGGTAGAAATTCTTTTATAATAAATCATGTCTTTAAAATATGACTTCTGATTTTACATTAAAATCGTGTTTTAAAACACGATTATCTGACTACGTTAATCGTGTCTTCAAAACCTTATGATTTATACGAAATCGTGTTTTTTAAAATAGACTTCGTAATTTAATATTGAAATATTATCTTTAACGTAATTTCATGTATTTATCTTGAAATCGTAACGAATCTATTTACAATTTTTATACTTTATATTGAAATCATGTTTCAAATACGATTTCATATTTTAGCGCATTAAAATCATGTTTACAAAACATAATTTAGAAATTTTTATTTTATTCTATATTTAAAATATTTTTTTAATTATAGTATTATTTAAAAGCCTTTGGCACCAGGTAGGCGACAGTTCTTGGGCTATCCTGGCTGGCACAAACTTCATTAAATGCCTAAGAAAATTGGTTGACACTTGGCAATCAAAGGTTTGATTTTGTGCTTAACGACAAATGCAATCAGAAAGTCACCAGCCACCCTTACTACTCATAAGTCATACCTACGATTTTATCTTAAATGCTATAGCGAATACCTTTATAATTATACAAAGGTTAGGATAAACCCTAACTCCTCTTTCATTTGATTTATTCACATATTATGTCAATGTATTATTAGATCAAATTTCAATGCTTACCTCAATTTTTTGAATTGGCACAAAAATAAGTCAAAGACATGATACAAGGAACAAAAATAAATATAAATCCAATAAGGAAGAGTAACGAGCTTAGCTTTTTCTTATCCAAATTTTAGACATTTTAGCATTACTTTATCCTGCCCTCACCTAATTCCGTATAATTATGATTTTAAAAATCACTTTACTTTTATTTTTTTTGTTTTTATTTAAATATATATATATATAGTAAAAAAAAATTAAATGAAATAAGTTATAAAAATTAAGAAAACAAGGTTGGGGAAGGAGATAAGAGAGAGAGGGAGGATGACAGAAGTAAGTGTTGCATATTTACCCAACTAAATTAAGGAATCACCATCCACTAACAAAAATCAATTGCCCACTAAATAAACAAACAACCCACAAATGCTAAAGAAATGGTGCACTAACAAAACCATTGTCCACTTACTTCATGGAGATGATTAAGTTATGTTTGACTAAATCCTACCACACAAATGATGCACGCATCAATACTCCTCCCCCTTAAGGATCCTTGTCCATGAGGATAAAATTAAGATAGGACTTTGCAAAGTGTCATTCGTTTTCCCAAATTGCATCTTCCTTTTTAATTCTCTTTCATTTAACTAAGATTTTAGAGGTTGGGCGATACTTTTCCTTTTGAATGACTTGTTGATCAAGGACAATTTTAGGTTAGGCAAGAATAACGAAATCATTTGATAATAGGGAAAGTTGATCAAAAGTCAGAGTATGTACAAGACCCAAATGTTTTAGTAACATGTTAACATGGTGCTAACATAGCACACATTATGAATTTGAAAATTTGGAGGAAGCGTTAACCAATACGCTATAGTACCCTTTTTTTCAAAAATCTAGTAAGGACCAAAGAAACATGGGGCTAACCTCATAGAAGAAAGAAAAGCCACATATGTTTAGCAATATGGCTGGAGCTTAAGATACATTATTAATAATGAAAAAGAAAAAATATGTTTGTTAATGAAGGTGTTCTACCATTTGGAGCAACAAGTTATGGATCATCTGTGAAACAATGTGAATTTTAACAAAATTAAAGGCATGAAAATAAATCAGTATATATGCACAAACATAAGAGGTTGGTCACGCGGTTCGACAAAGCCTACATTCGTGGAACTGAGCACAGATGCAAAAGTTTCCACTATTTCTTAATATTGTTACATTTGGTCTTATAAGAGACAAGGCTCCTCTTATACAACTTAACCAACTTCTTCTTCTACAGCTTTCTTATGCGCTTTGCTTCTAAGTCATGTCCCCTATTTAACATCCTCCAAAGGATCCTTAGTTAATATTATGAATCTTCATGCTTCCTAATCAGTCCCAACATGGCACTTGTAAGATCATAATTTTATTTCATATTCATCACAATGAAATATCTTTTTCCAATAGAAATCTAATCATATATGATACAATCTTCCAAATTTGACTCATTATTATCCTTGAGCATTCCTTATTCATCTTTGTGAATATTCTCTCATGATCTTTAGAATATTCACTCTAGAATCGAATTTGGCTTAATATGATAAGTTGCGTCATACAGTTTGATCTACCAACTTGTGCAACAACAGTTGTGAAATCAAATTTTGTTGTTTGAAAACACGCAAATTATTTTTACCTAAGATTATGACAAGAAATATCTCCAACAATCTCCCACTTTGACATTTATTTGACAAAAAAAAAAAAAAAAACATATGATGTAACATTGATGGGACCACCGTTAGAGTTGTTAAAGTCATCAGCCACTATAGTCTTCCCTTGAACATCATGAGTATCACCAAGGTGTTTTTCTTTGGGATTTTTTGTTTACAGTATTGTCGAGCATTGACTCCCCCTTAATTTGTGTATCAATCTCCTTGTTGATCCTTTTCCTTCGAGCAACACATCTCGACTTCACAACAAGTAGAGCACCCTCGTATCTCAGTCAGTAACTTAAAATAAAATGCTCCTAATGCAGATGAAAGAAAAAATATGCATTAAAAGGGTGTTCCTACTTAGTTGGTGCAACAAGTTATGGATCATCATCGAAACACTACAATTTTAACATAATTAAAGACAAGAAAAATAAATTAGCATATATGCACAAACCCAAGAGATTGGTCACGCAATTCGACCAAGTCTACGTCTATGGGGTTGAGCCTAGATTCAAAGAATTTCACCATTTCTTAATCAGATTACACTTGTCTTACATGAGACAAGACTCCCCCTTTCTCCAACACACATTCTTTTACCTAATTTTTTCATAGTGAAACATAAAATGAGATTACCTCATTCCCCCAAACACAACATCTACACTCCCATAAGCCTAAAAACATAATTCAAGTAGGAGCATAACCACCCCCCTCCCCTTCTCCCCCAACATTGAGAGAGTTAGGCAATTCATGTCGCAGGTATTTAGCCTCCCACAACCACCTTCTTCTTTTCCTACATCTATCTTGTGTGCTTTGCTACAAATTCGTGTCCTCTATTTGATATCCTCCAGGGGATCCTTAGTAAATATTTTATATTTTCATGCTTCCTAATATGTCCTAACATGTGACCCAAAGATTTTGATTTTTATTTCGTATTCATCACAATGAAATATTTTCCATCCATAAATCTCACCAAATATGATCCAATTTTCAGATTTGATCTATCAATATCATTTTCTAGTCTTCCTGTTGTCTAAGTGAATGTTCTCTCATGATCTTCAAAATATTCACTCTACAATCTTATTTGACTAAATATGGTAAGTTATGTTATAGAACTTGCTCTACCAATTCATGCAATAATAGATGTAAAATCGATTTTTGCCTAAGATTATAATAAGAAATATTCCCACAAATAATAATAATAACTTTTGTAAAAAATTTAATAAATTTGATATTATTTCAATTATATTTGATAACATCTTTCAGGCTGAGCGTATGAAGGACAATTTATACTATTCGTACCATCAAAATTAAAAAATTTGTTATTTCTGGCTGAAAAACTATGAAAGACAATTTGTGTTTTCTAATATTAATTAGAGAATAATAGTAAAGATACAACATCAAAGAATAGAAAAGTATATGGTTCAGTACCATTACTATCATACTTAGATAATTTATTAAGTATGATACTTGAAATTCCTAATTACTATCATACTTGAAACATAAGTCTATTATATAAAATCGTATTAAACCATATATTTTCCATTCTTTATATCATCTTTAAGATTATTTTCAAATCAATCAAATTATGTTCTTTTAAAAAAAAAAGGTTTTCTTAACCTAGGCCAATGGGTTTTCACCGCTTTCCGTACATGGCCCTGCCCTGTGTATTATAAAGCAAATTCAAAATCCTGAGGTCTCTGTGGCGGGAAATAGCTCTGATCTGCATTCAGAGAAAGGCTTGAACAGAGGGAGCAAACCAGAAACCAAAGGCTCTCTCTTCTCCAGGTTCCATGCATACCCTAACCTTCTACCTGGTTGATGTGAAGTCAATGAATGAGAAAAGAAAATTCAAGAAGATTTGAATCCTTTGTTTTCACAGTGATGATTTTTTTTTCTTCCTCTTTTCCCCGGAATCCAAACGCGTTATTGTCATTCGCACTATGGAATTTCCGTTATTGCTCGTTCCTCTTCAGGCGGAGAAAGATCTACAGGCAAACATATCTCAGGTCTTAGCAGCGAAGTTCGCAAACATCAGCGCAGCGGAGCGGCGGTGTTTGGTGCTGGAGCGGAAGATCGCGTCCCAGAACTTTCAGATCTCAGCTACCAGATCCGAAATTGAGAGCCTTGTTTTGAAATTCAATTTGGACTTGCAACAGTTTAGGTGAATATGATATGAATTGCCGCTGTATTATTCTTGAAATTGAATTGCATAGTATTGAATTAAATTGATGCTTCGGTTGGGGCTAGGGTTTTGAAGTGAGGTAGACGAGCTCGAAGGAATTGAAGAAGGAGAAGGAGAGGCTTTACGGCTTGAAGGAGTCTGAAATGAAGGAGTTCAACACACAAGTGGAGAGGTTTGTTTTGGAATGCAGAAATCAAGTGCCGGAATTAAGAAAATGCCTAAATGAGGTAACAGAAACCTCCACACAGGGGATTGTTTGGATCCGGAAAGTACAAGTAAAGAAAAAACGTTACAAATCTTGGTTGCAGAACGTCGGAACCCGATGAAGACAGGAGCAGCAAACGGACAGGAATTCGAAGAGGTTTGGGATTGTCCGATGAACCTGTAAAATGAGTAGCATCTGAGGCATGTATAAAACAGCAGAGAAGAACAGATATTCCAAGTTGCAGAAGAAAGATGAAGATTGAAAAGTGTTTTGTAAGATCAGGACCCGTCCTGAGTTCATTCACGGGCAAGAGGGGCTGAAATTGGGTTTTCAGTCGATTTCTTGTGCTCGTGAAGACTTCCCTCTTCTCAAGTCATGTAGAAGCTTATTATTAGGTTTTAGTATATAAACCCAATAAAGACTCTTGTATTTTTTTCATGTGGGACAATACTTTTTTTGAAAAGCCATTGTTTACTAACAAAAAAAAGAATTTTTTTTCTCGTAATGGGGTGTTAAAAATTTATATATTTTAAAACTATTTAAGATTTCTATATTAAAGAAAAAATAAATGACATGAATATTAGGTAGCATAAAGAATTAAATCTATCAATTTCTTTTTTTTCTACTTTTCCCTCTGCTCTTTAATTTCTTTCCCTCATTTTTCCTCAAATTTTCAGTAGACTAAACATAGCATTACTTCAAGGAGTTCACAGCTGGGTTCTGTTCAATCCAATACCATGATTGTCAGATCGTTTCACCTCAAGGTATCAAACCTGTAGAACCTACCACTAATTTTCACCAAGTTCCCTAAATTATTCTAATTGGGTCGACACGAGCAAGGTTAGTAGTGGTTTTGGTCGACTGGATAACTTAAATGAATAAACAGAATTTATAAACAACAAGAACATAAGCATTTTCATGTCAGTTTTTCCATTCCATTATTGGTGACCCAGCTATGATCAATATTTGTAAAAATTGAGGTCTACAGAGTACAATAGGACAAGAGCAGAGAATCACTATTGAGTGTGTTTTTAGTGTTGTGAAGCTTTAGACAACAGGGAGTTGACTTAAGATCTTTGCTGCTAAAGGGAAGTTAAAAGAATACAAAATCTGAATTCAAAACTTGAGAAACATCCCCATTAGTTTCTTGATTATAAAAAATTGCAAATGACTAGCACATAATAGTACCCGGACTGTGTTGGTGAGTGATTTGATTCAAATTAAATTTGTGGTCTGAATAGAATTTGGGTATGGCAATTATTAGGTCTTGATGATCTGGATAGAACTTGGGTAGAAGCTCAAATAGCAGGTATTGATGGTCTGAATAGAATTTGGGTATGGCAATTATTAGGTTGACTAAACAAGGTTGTTGGAATTTTTCCTTTGTGAAACAATGCTGAGCTTAAATGGTAAAATGATTTTTACTTGCTGTAATGAGAGAAAATTGAGGATCACGGTGGAAGGTGAATTTTAGATAAGCATTCTTCTACTTGAACAATTTGTTAGGAAAACATAACATAGTGTGGGTCTTTCTTTGTATTTATCCATCTATCAGAGTGGAAATAGAGCAAGGGATGCAGCAAAAGTTTTTTCCAACTCTGTGAATGAGTGGAATGCTAATGCATTGGTTTTGTTCTTGTGGTGCCTCCACTATCTTTTGCCATTTGATGAGGAATTTTAGCTGTACCACTGATTATGTTAGGTGTGTGCCCAAAGTCCCATATCAATTAGAAAAAGGGAGGATCATGAGTTATAATATCCAATTGGTATGAGACCGCCTTTTGAGAGAAGCCTAAAAACAACACCATGAACAGAGAGTGAAGGACTTGGTGCCTATGATACTCAAAATTCCATTGACATTGGGTTCAAAGCGGACTAGGAATATTTGTGACATCCTATTTGGTTGCAAAAAATCCTGAAAGGCCTGTTGTTGAAGTGTGGCTTGCACTTTGAGTATGCATGAAGATGAAAATAATCAAATGACAGAGGTGCTGAGGAGTTCCAATTTTATATTACTCTTGAGCTTGTAGTGACTTATATATTTAAGCTTAGTACATTCACGCACCTTATTTTGGTTTAAAGAAAGAAAAAGAAGAAAGCATATAGATGAAAGTTTTCAACTTGAGCTTAGTGCTTAAAGCTTCTGTGATGTCTTCAGAACGCGTCTACCGTACTTTCCAAGAGCCCATGTTGGGAAAATGTTTCTATAGCTCGCATAGTGTAGCATACAGTTATTCATGTAAACACCAGTGATTTCCTGTGACCATATTTCTATGTTAGGATGCATTCAAATCAAAACAAGGGAAATCATGCCTGAGAAAACTGTTTAGATCTGTTTGTAACTTATAACCATCCAAGATCTTAGTCAGATTTACCTCTTGAGGGAAATCCCCATTCTCCAACTGTGAATTAATCAGTAGCTTAGCTGCTTTATGGAGAGGGGTTGGATCTCTCTCAGCCTAGTTCAGAAGAAATAACAAAAAGAGGAACTAATTTCTCATAAAATATTTAGAAATTTAGAATTCCTGTCAAAACAATTTTCAATTTCATTAGCATTTATCAGGTAGAGTAACCTGTCCAGCTTCAATCAGACCCATCAAACACCATACGGTTTGTGTACCAAATTTGTGCGATCCCTCTATAGAATTTTACATACACCTGTACAATGAAGATTGAACAGATGGGTAAAAAACAATATAGCTCATATTTTCCAAGCAATACATAGAGCCAGAACAAGAATTACCATATCTGGGCATGACCGGAAGCTCTCTCCCCAACCTCCATTTGCCTTCTGCTTTGAGAGCAGAAAATCAGCACCCTTTTGCGAACTGTTTGCTTGTAGAATATGTTTTCCCGACAGCACCTAACCCTGATAACGCAAACCATGCAGCATAGGTGAAACAAAAACTCCCAGCCACTATACCTGCCAATATTGTTTGCATGAGAAATTTTACTAGTCCATTTCATCTCCTCAACCAGCTTAGCCAAAAACTGGAAATAAGCACCACCAAGAACCATCCAGTCTTTTGTACATTCTCAACATAACGGATTGCCTTTTCTATGAAGTTGTCTACTTCTTTCCTTCTATGATTAGGATACAATTTCTTGAACAAGAGCAAAGTCTGGATGGCTGATGATGTGCATTCCATACCTAAATCACCAAATAGGTAACATTTATAATAAGCATATATGACATGAACAAGGACATAGAAATGGAAATGAAATACATGAATAACAACTTACTCATGCTCAGTGACTATATTGGCGAAAAGCTCCGAAGGATTCAATTTCTGAGAAATAAAATAAAGTGCATCAAAACCAAGCATCTGTTAGTCCTAGACTCAACTGCATTTTACAAGAAATTACCTCTAACCATTCTTCAGCTCCTGCTGGCTCCCAAACAGCCAAACCACCAGTTTTGCCCTATGGAAATTTTTAAAAAAGGGACCATGTTTAGATACTCTGTGAATATGAATATTAATCTGGCTGCAATTTCTAGTGTCACAGGTGAAGCAAAATATGTGTACATACTTGCAAGGAGAAGAGGAAATTGACGGCATCGAATAAGCGCTGAGGTTCCGCCTTTTCCCCAACAAGTTCCTCTGGAAATTGTGATAGTAACAGCAACACCTGTGGGGGAAATGGATGGGGAGTGGATAATATACATGAGGAACTTATCTGTGTTACTTCAATACATGGTGAGAATAAAGCTATATATCCTACCCTTAATGCTTCGGATGTGCAGTCAGAGACTTGCCAACCATGATCTCGATCAGAAAAAGTCCAGGCTCCTTTTTGAAGGAGTGGCGTGCCTACTCCGGTAATCGCCTGCTGGATTTTTCTTGACACTGCAATTTGAATTTCGTATGATGATGAATGTAAGCCTAATGAAGATACAGGGGCAAAAGGTTTTGAGAGTATATAGATAAGCAACCTGGGATAATTTAACATAGTCATGACCTTTCTTGAGAGTAGTCCCATATTCTTCAACAAGGCCACTTTCCAGGATAGCCTGAATACAAAGAGTAGTGTCCCATAGCTGACTCCCAAAACTCTGCAGTTAAAGCAACAAGTTAGCCTTATGGATGGTGAATTTGAAGGTGATTATTGAGTAGAACCAACCTGCACTTTCATTCCATCCTCTGCCAACCATAAGAAGTCGGGAATTCGGGCGAGGTGACGCTTGAAAGCATTTGAATTTGAGTCTGGATTCTTAGCCCAGATAGCCATCATGTGGAAAGCCTGCAGAATTGAGTATTGTCTTCATCAGTCTTAATTTATATACCTTGTCTCCTCTCAAAATCTCATCACTTACCTTCTCCACACAGCCATGAGTCAGATATCTACTGTTCTCTTCCTCCCAGTGAATAATTTCAATTGCTTTCTTCACAGCCCTTTCTCTAATCTTTGAGACAGGCCAATGTTTCAGAATTGGCTCACCAAAGTGATATAGTCCGCCCCAAATGACATCTTGTATAAGGGAATGGGGGTAGTAGTAATCCTCCTGCATCCGTTCAACATTTTAGTAGTACGAAAGAAATGGATTTATCATGCCCCATTTCTCAAAAACTTCATTTCAAATGCATAAAAAGTTTCATTTTTTTAGGAATAAAACTCAGCAACTTTCTCTTCAATCAACCAACCTTTGTGCATAAAAGCCGCGCTTTAGCCCAATTGATTTCATGGTACGGCTGAGTGTGCATTTCTTCCCTCAGCTGTAGAACCAGATCAGTAATGGGCGCCTGAAATCTTATGCCGTATAAATACGACATAGGCATGTAAATTGTTCGACAGTAGCACCACATTTTATCTGCAATACAAAATTTTCCATAGAAAACAAGTCCCCTGATTGACTGAGATCAAAATACTAAATATTCGGTGACTGCATATTGTTTACCTGGATGCATGGGCAAAAACGAAGGGAAAAGCCAGAACTCCGGCGGCAAAGGGTTACAGCCGGACCATTCATACAGCCCAAACACCTTAAAACACACAAAAATCAAATTAATTTTCTTCCAAAACCAACAGAAGATCACCAACTTTTGAACTCACCGAAAGTGCTGCTTCCCAAGAGGGCGAATAGGTTGCGCCGCCGTGATCAAGAATCCATTTCCGGCCACCTGCCACAGCCTCATCATCAGGTCCTACTCCTAATATACGCATGGAGATGTAATTGAGGGATGTTCCAAGCATTGTGCTGTGCCCCTCTATATGGAATCCCCACCCACCATCTTCATTCTGATCACCTTTACGTTTCCATTACAAATATTGGCAAGATAATTAATTAAAGATTTGATTTGAGGAGTTTGATGAGTACTTGATGGTTGATAATGTAGCGAAGAAGCTCCACTTTGTGTTCCGGTGTAAGGGCGATATTCAGGTTCTAGTAAAGTATAGTACCATGATCTGCATATTTATTTTGTAGTATATCTTCTGAGAGTTAGTTAATTGAGAAACTAATATGTTTGGTTTTAGTTTTTGAAAACTATCGAGAAGAACGCCATTTTAGGGTCTCTTTGGTTACAACTTTTGAAAATTGTTTTTGCAATGTTTTGAAAACAAGACTAGTCACTCAATTGGCTCAATTAGGTTAGCTTTGTTTTGTTACCAGCAAGAGAAGAATATGAAAAATATGATTGGTTCCCAGTTTTTTTCTAACACAAAAAACACTAAATTCAACAAAAACATAACACAAAAATTGTATTATATGTGTTTTCAAAAAACAGGAACCAAACAACTAAGGGCCTGTTTGGTTCATATTTCGAAAACTGTTAATAAGAACAGTTTTTTAAAACACAAAGAATAACATTTTGGTGTTCTCTGAAAGTTATTCTTGTTATTTGAATTTAATGTTTCTTGTGTTCCTATAATGATGATCCTTTTAATTCTCACATGCCAAGTTCTGACTTGGCCTTGTAAAGGATTATAACCATTTGGACTCTCTCCCCTTGATGATAGCTAGCTTTGAAAGGTGAGTTCTATACAAGTGGTTGTAACATTATCACAGAATTATTAAAATTTGTACCTGCGATAAATGTGGGATCACGTGAAGTCCACTAGCCGCCGTAGACATTGATCCTAAAAGAGAGTGGATTGTAATGATCCTTTATGAGTCCCACATCGCCAAGTTACAGCTTGGCCTTGTGGTATATAACAATTTGGGCTTCCTCCCCTTGACAGCTAGCTTTTAAGGGTAATTTATACCCAACTGGTTGTAATTCCCACAATTCCAAGACAAGGGCCATCCCCAAGGAACGAATTGCTCGATACCATTGTTACAACCCCAGGGCCACTTCTATATGTTTTTTAAAACAAAAAATTGGAAACCAAACGTATTATTTTATTTTCCTTGTTTCTTTGAACAAAAAATAGTTTTCAAAAAATATAATCTAACAAGCCCAAAATTCATAATTTTTTTTCCAAAAAATAAAGGTCAGTTTAGAATTGGTTGGTAGAAGAGCCTACCAAAGGAGGTGTGAAAAACAAAGGGCCAGTATTCTCAGCAGGCCAGTGACCATCTTTGGCCTGGATGGCTCTGTTCAGCCTCACAGCTTTCCTCACTGCAGTAGTCACTGCTTCATATGTTACTTCTTCCTGTTCTCCCAGCCTCACTGGTGGTATGCTCAAATCTATTTGGTTTTCCTTTATAAGCTGTGAAATTGGACAATGGAAATGGAGATTAATTCAAACTTCCTTACAAAGCTGAATTTTTTATTTTTATTTTTTTTATAAAGTAGTTTAGTTTTAAAACATGTATACATTTTTTTTTTTTTTTTTTTTATCATTTTCAATTCAAGCAGGTGAAAAAAAAAACCCTAATGTGTTACCGTTTTCCAAAAACCAAAATTCATTAATTTGGGCATGGAAGATACTACATGCATTATAACTTATATCGCATTTTTTTTATTATCAATTACCCAACAAGTAATAATTATATTACCTAAAATTTGATAAGTTGTATGATATATTTATTTATTTATTTTTTTATCATACAACTGATCAGAATATACAAATATCTAAATATTATTTGTTGGAGAGTAAAATATATAATAAATGTGATACAATTTTCAGTCACAATTATATATATATATATATATATATATATATATATATATATATATATTCTACAGTCAGCTAGTTCACATTAATTCTACAAAATGTTTTTAGTGTAAAAGTTGTCAAGTAAGGGTATAGTTGAGTCGATATAGAGTTAAGCTCGAGCTCGACTCGATTAAACAACTCAAAGCTTGAACTCGATTGAGCTTTTTTTTAAATGTTCGAAACTCGAATCGAAAAACAATCGCGCTGCTCAAACTTGAGTTCGACTCGATTAAACTCGAACAAATTTTAACTTAGCCAACAATAAATTATCCATTAAAATAAAAATTTTAACATACAATATAATATTTTTAATACAAATGATTAGGTCTCCTCATGGTTCATTTCCTTGGAGTATACAAAAAATATTTTCAATTCTTTCCAAACAGGTCTCCAACTCATAGTGTTCATTTCCTTGAAGAACAACTCTAAAGTCCCCTTCAAGAATTGGTAAAAAAACGACATACAGAGCCCTGCTCCATCTTCACTCCCTTCCCCATAATGACCATTCTGTCCTTCAACAATCCAGAAATCCAGGTCTCAAAGGGAATATATAAACCGCAAGACCCCATCCCCTGTGTCATCCACCATATCTTGAAGCGGAAAACACACATAAATGATGTTTCATTATCAAATAGAGATATTGTGTTTTATAGTGCCTTTATTGGCTAATTATTGAGTTGTAATCAATTGTTTTTTGCTCAATAAATACTCTTGTATCTACTTATCAATTTTTATCAATTGGTATTCGAGCCTTTCGTCACGGGTCTTTCATTTCTTTTTCTCTTCTTGTTAGTGAAATGAGAATTCGGCATTTGAACGAAGCGTTTCATTCGCTTCTGCTGGCTGTTTTTTTTTTTTTTTGGTATAATATGATTGGTTCCGTTTTGGAACGATTTCTTGGAATTAGAGTTCAAATGATCTCTTTTTTGAAGTTGATTCCGGCGACATCGCCTGGTAAAGTGTATGATTCCTTTATTTATTTATTTGGTTTTCATTCAAACAAAAACAAATTCAAATTAGTAAGTTGGTTGAATGAGACCTCGGTTTTGGAATCCATTATTCTTTGGTCTTCACTCAAAGTCTCACAGTATCCCACATCGTTTATAAATAGAAAGATTTATGAGTATATAAACATGAACAACATCCAATTGGTATGAGGTCTTTTTGAGAAAAGCCAAAAAAAAAAAAAAAACCATGAGGGTTTAGATCCAAAGTGGACAATATCATACCAATATGGATAGGAAATGGTCCATTAGATTCCCAATAAGTGGTATCACAGTCAGGATCAAGTTTAACCGTGTGGGTGGAAGCCGAACAAAATGATGTGAAACCCCCTAGCAGATGGTGCTTCACATAAGGCATGTGCTCAAAGGGAGGCTCTCGGTTAGAAATTGGAAGACTTATGAGTACATAAACATGGATAACATCCAATTGGTATGAGACCCTTCTGAGGGAAAAGTCCTAAAACAAAACCATGAGGCTTAAATTCGAAGTGAACAATATCACATACCAATGTGGATATAGGAAATCAACCATTAAATTCCCAACAATTATTTCTTTATTATTTTTTATTTAATTGAGTGGAGGCTTCAGTTTTTCCCACAAGGAAGAATGATAATTTCTTTTTGTTTTGTATTTAAAATTTTAGCCTTTTTCACATATGCTCTCAGCATCAAACAAATATTAGGATTCGGATTTTTCAATGCAAGATCCGAGTAAGAGTGCTATGGTCCCCACTTAGAATATAGTGTTCTCTTCACTTTTTATGGAAATTTTTGCTATGGAAGTGTTTGAGGAAATGCCTGTCGGATTTGAGATTGTCGCCATCTTACACCTCTGGGGGCTTTATAAAGAATATGACTAGTTCGAGAGAAATCAAAATTGGGTGAAGATTTGATGGTTTAAACATGAATTCTCTGGAAGAACTCAAAAGTAGTTCGGACTAAGGCAGTCCTGCAATGAAGAGACGTGGTAGCCTTGATAAGTCCCGACTAGGGTAAAAGCTGACATGGAACACAAGTCAGTTCTGGAACCTTGGAGGCCAAGGTACTCGGAGAGTGAGGTACCAATGGGCCCAGGATCCTTTTTAGCAAGTGGATAAATATCAAATCAAGAAGATCCGATCATCTAAGTTATTGAACTAGAATTAGAAACAAATCATGTTTCTATTCTAAAGAGGATACTTGCGCAACAAGTTTTCTTATTCCGCTGAGATCGGTTAAAGGCAAGGTTAAGAAAATAGATGGTATTGTTTGAGTCATATTAAGATAATGATCCAACTCTATCAAGACTTCCAAGACCGAATCACAAGTGCTATAAATTCGAGGGACTGGAAGTTACTCAACACGTATTTTCAAGAGTAGAACTTGAAGAAGAACAAGCAAAGTCTTGACGTGCTAAAGGAGTACGAAGTATAAAAACTCAGTTGAGGTATTGCACGTTAAAAGCCTTTCACCTTGGGTGAACGATGATATTTCAAATTTCTTCATCCTATCTATGTAATGTGGGTTATGAGTGTGCGATGATTTCGAGAGGGGAATGAAGGGAGTTCATTAAATTCCATATAGTGATTACATTAAAGAAGGGTCGTGGGTAGGAAAGAAGTCTTGTACCACATAAGACTAATTGTAACCTTGAATAAGATTAGTGGAAATCCTTGAATTAGGGCACAACCTTGTGAATGTAGAGCGGTGCGAACCACATAAAATATTGTGTGCTTTACTTTATTGCATATATCTTGTATTTTCTTTGCGCACACATCGTCCCTCAAGAGAGTTCAGACTTATTGCATTGAAGTTCGCACTATAGCACAATCCCAACAGTAGGAACTATGTCTTAGTACTCACACTTATATTTGTCAATTGGTATCGGAGCGATTCACTCTAAGTTACCGAGTGAGCTTCGTATCTACTATAACTAATTGTGTGTGAGTATCATATGGATTTAATGAAGAAAGAGATGTCTACAAGTTGTCCTCGTCTGCTTGATGAAATTAATTATAGTTTCTAGAAAATACACGTGTATTTTTATCAAGTCCATAGGAATGGAAGTATGGCAATCTGTAGTGACTGGATGGTCTAAACCAACCAAAGTTGACAATGGAAAAATGGTGATAAAAGATGAACCATAATGGACCAATGAAGAAAGAAAGACAACATCGAGCAACTATATGGCCCTCAATGCTATCCAATGCAATATGAATAGCAAACAATTCAGACTCATTGTCATGGTAGAATCTGTAAAGAAAGCATGGGACATCCTTCAAGCAATCTATGAAGGATCAAGATGCAAAGAACATAAAAAAGCAATTCAATGTAGAGAATGTCGGGGATATGGACACATTCAGACTAAGTGAGCCAACAAAAAGGAGAACCTGTCCTATCTGAAGACTTAGAGTGATGATGAATAGGAAAAGAGTAAAGAAGATGAGGAACAAGTTGGTCAACTCAATGCTCTAGCCATCCCCACCTTAGTTGAGGAAACTGGGATAAAGCAGACGAGTTTTAGAAGAGGTCTCGACTCTTGCATCCAGAACCTCCTCGATCTGCACTCCCGGTTTCTTAGGATGCTCGGATTTCCCTTGTGAGTGAAAAAGAAGAATTTGAAATCTCCAAGAACGGTATGGTTTAGTTAGAACCAGAATCATCTTAGAAAGATAGAAAGGATGATAAATGTAGGAACCACATCCTCTGTATGAGAACTACATATAAGGATTGGGAAGGTCTGGGTTACCTAAAGAGATTGTTTAGAAAAAAGTTGATAACCACTTAAAAAGTGAATTTTCAAGCACATAATTTTCACAAATAAAACTCTTTTGGGGTGGAAACTCACACTTTACCGACTTTGTATCTTTTTAGCCTTGAAACTCGTTGCTAATGGTTTTATTGAGTACATGTATGCAAAATGCCCTTCTTAGGCACTTTTACGGCTCTTTGGAATCCTAAGGTCAAGCAATGAGGATGTCTTAGAATCTTTGTGAGAGCTTGTTTTGTGGAAGCAATTCAGTCAAGTTGGGACCATGAAGGAATGATCGCTCAAGAAGATACAAGATTTGAACCTATTCTGGAGCATTTTGCTCTACAACCGTGTGATTTCGCATTGACTTCGTAGTTAGTGCAAAATTTTGCACACTCTCCTCATTAAGTGACTTGATCTCGTGATCTCATTTCTAAAGCCAGTTGTACTTAGGCACGAAGATTGATTTTGTAATAGGAAGCTAATTGTACTTGGGCCGCAGTAACCTTCGAGATAATATTATAAATAGGGTGGAGGGAAAGAAAAAAAGACACTTCTCTTTTGACATGGAATTTTTAGTTATAATTTTAAGGGACTTCTTCCATTTTTCATTCAATAAAGCTTTTAGTTCGAATTCCCTTTATTTTTCCGTTTTTCTTTCTAATTATGGCATGTTCAAGACTCACCATGAGTGAGTAGTCTTTTTCTCGGGGTGAGGTAGATCCAATCCACCCCACCATGGTGACAAAAGGGGGCATTCGCACTCCAAACCAAAGGTAACACTTTTCATTACTGTTTAGAGGCATGAAGGTCATGGCCATTAGTTGGTACACCTGTATGGGATAGCAGCAATCTGGTTCCCTGACTATCGCCATAGGATTCTCTCTTCTATTGACTATTCTTCTTGATACTTAGCAAGTCTTAATGGTATGTTGGGTGCTTAGGCAATGCACCTTTGACCTAACATGCGTAATAGATTGTTTCTTGTCCAGAAACCACCAAAGGGTTAAGTTGAGAACCTATAAGACCCCGCTAAAATAAGTACAATTGTTATACCATATACATAGAATATATGCTTAATAGAAATCATGTGTGAGGAACCTAGGCGGAGTTTAGGGGATCAACTATAAGCTGGTTTCTTGAAATAGGATGATCGAGACTATAGAACCCTTTGAATCCACCATTATGAGGTTGAATTTGGGTAGATCAAAACTGAGACCTTCTTTATATATTTTCTCTAAAAATCAACAACCATCACTCTTTCAAGCAATCAAAATCAGCAACTTACATTTTCTATTTTAATTTCAGTTTTCCTAAAGCAATTAAATAAAGTAATTATAAACGTAGGATTACAAAACTAAGAGAGGAAAACCCATCTCAATGGACAACCCTAGAGTCACTATACCTACAGCAAGTGCAGATTACCCGAGGTAGGTTTTAGGTTTATAAATTTTTGTGATTCCTCTACCTCCTAATCTAACCATCTAACGAGAATGGTACCACATGGCGAACTTTCCAGGAATGGTATCTTCTTTTTTAGTAATTTTAATTTTTAATTGCTTTATATTTTTCTGATTTTTTTACTTAATTTTTATTTTATTTTCTTTTTGGGACTAACCCTACTTCTAGTTTCTTTTAGTTCTCTTGCTTTTAGATTTATTACTTTGCAGGATAAGTCACAATGTGACTAATAAGTAGAGATAATGAAGGATGCCTTGTCTACATGGAGAAAAGTGGTCCAAGAAACTCATCATCCGAGCTTGATAAAGACAAGGAGGTCACTCCGCATGAGCATCAAAATCTCTTCCTTGAACAAATTTCTAGTATGACCACTACAAAAGAGGAAAATTTTCATACCTATTGGGGAAGATTCATGGCATTATTGGATGCCCACCCAAACCATGGTCACGACCTTGGATTTCTCATGAATCCACTTCTATTGAGAATGGCGCTAGAATGAAGGGTGGGTGACTCCTTTAGTGGAAGTTAGTCTTTTCAACAAAATTCCAAAGAGGCCATGGAACTCCCTTCTTTGTCATACAATATTAACTCTACAACGATATGAGGGTTGGATAAGGAGAATATACAACCTAAACCTCACCTGAAGCTAAGGACGAGTTAAAATTAGCACAAGTAGAGAGCTCAACATTTGCTGCACCTATTAGTATCTCTCTCGAACTCTCTATGAACGCCCTATGCAAAATAGTGACTAAGTTCATATGCAACCAAACTCAGTTCAATGAACAAATTATGAGGAAATTATACCATATGGAGAAACCACAAAGGACCATTGCCATAGAAATGTTCAAATTAAATAAAGGGAACACCACGAGGTTCTGGTGGCTTGAAAGTGCAGAGGGTGTGCTTATACCACATTAAGGAAGCTCAAAACAACTCGAGAATGATGAAAACTTCATCTTTGAACCACCTTGAGTCTACCAATCCATGGACCTATCTAGGCTTAGTCTCTATCTTGAGACTAACTAGCCCAAAATAAAGTAGTTTAGGATTTTATTTGTCTTCTTAGATAGTTATTTTATTTTTAACTCCTTCTTTTGGAAGATTTGTTGTCTCTCTTTTAAAGCTTTGCAGGTTTTCTCCAACACAAGCACACTATTCTTCAAATCATATGGTGTTTCAATGTGGATGTGGAATCAACCACACATAAGGAATCACATGGCGCCATCAAAACTTAAAGGTTGTGCATTGGAGTAAGTCCTACATAGAGCACCCTTGTTCGAGTGAGGTAATCCTTGTCTTACCTTTTTACTTGCACTTAATGAAAGGGTAAGTCAAACATTAGTTAGGTGAGACAATTTGAGAAAACAACTTTTTCAACCAAAAAGATTGAGTTAAAAAAAAAAAATCGGTTTCATTTTATTTTCTACATTTTTGTGTGTCACATGAGCTAGAAGGTGCAAAATATTATTTTATTTATCACCTTAATCTTACAATTTTTAACCTTGTTGGGACATCATAGTGTTTATGAAATCTTGGATTTGAGGAAAATAATGGTTGTGGGGGACATGGCTTGATCAGCCCCCTTATTTTCAAAAAACCATTTCTTTTTGGAACTTAAAAATCACACACACACACACAAGATCTCTTTTATACACTTTGAGTTAGTGTCCCTTCTTCTCATGTGCTACTTGCTTTGAGATGCTAGATCGATTTTATTAGTGATGGGACACCTTCAAAAGAGTGTCAATGAGAAAGGAAAAATAAAAATAAAAAGGACAAAAATTGTGAATTGATTCAATCGAAATCCCGAGCACAATCTTAGGGGAATTTAATGCCTAGTGCCCTAAGCCAACTGGTTTTGAGTCACTAATTTCACTGCTCGCTACATGGGATAGAAGATGAATTAATCTCGCCTTGTAGGTACCTCGTTGTTTGGATGGTTTGCTTGTAGTGAAGTCCAAGGGGAACTTAATGCCAATGCCCTAAGCCAACGATTAGGCATCATAGATGGATCTCTGCTACTTGGGTTGCTACCTAAACATCTTTGGTATTGCACACCTACATGAAAAAAAATAAAGAGATTTGAAATAAAAAGATGTGTTCTCAATCTACTCTAATCTTTTTTGTGTCAAAAGGGTGAGTTGAATTTGGTTGGGGTGCACTGGAAACCTAGTCTATACTTGAGAGCTAAACACCACATGTGCACTAAGTTCTTTGGGGAAAAGTCAATTGAGGGCTTGGGACCATGATCGCAAAGATCACTCAAGTACCCATGGCCTTTCTTCCCCGTAAAATTGTAAATTACTTATGAGATTCCAACATAACTCTACTAATTTGTTGCATTTTGTCAATGCTTTCCTAATAATACTTGCACCATCTAACTCATCATATCTTATTTTTGCTTGTTGCATGTGCATTTTCTAAAGTTTTAGTTTTTCAAAGTGTTTTGATCAGCCTATCTCTATTTTATGCTTATCCATTGCTAAGGGACCTTAACAAGTTGGTTGGGGCTGTATACTACCAAAAAGCATTTTCAAGAAATTAAATTCTCACAACAAAAATCCTTTGTGGTGGAAACTAATGTTTACTAACTTTGCAATATCAAGAATTCAAACCCGGCTACTAATGGTTTTTATTGAGTACAAGTATGCATAATGACCTTTTTAGGCACTTTTACAACTCTTTGGAATCATAAGGTCAAGCAATGAAGATATCTTGAAATCTTTTGTGCGAGCTTGGAAACCCGAGGAAACAATTCAATCGAGTTGGGACCATGAAAAAATGATCACGCAAAAAAAATGGAGGATTTGAACATGTTCTAGAGCATTTCGCATTTTAACCATGAAATTCTGCACTAACTTCGCAATTAGTATGAAATTTCACACCATCTCCCCATTAAGTGACTTGATCTCACAATGTTAATCACTTGCAGCCATAAATTTCGTCAGACCACTCAATGCAAAATTGGCAAATAACAAAAAATAGAAAGTTCTGAGTCCCAAGTCATGGAGATTGATTTGTAATAGGAAACGAATTGTACTTCTGCATGAAGCAACCTCCTAAGATGTATTATAAATAGAGATCGGAGGGTCAAAGTAAAAAGATGCAATTTCTTTGCTGAATTTTTAGTAGTTGTAATTGTGGGGACTTCTCCCCTTTTTCTTTCAATAAAGATTTCAGTTTGAATTTCCTTTATTTTTCTATTTTTCTTTCTAATTATGGGGTGTTCAAGACTCACCATGAGTGAGTAGTCTTCTTCTCGGGGTGAAGTGGATCCAATCCATCCCACCATGGTGACCAAAGGGGGCAACCATGCTTCAAACCAAAGGTAACATACTGCATTATACTTTAGTGTCGAAGGTCGTGTGTACATTAGTTTGACACAGACCGTGGATGGGGAAGTGAAGAAGTCCCGTTCCCTAACTATCGCATTGAGTCTCGCCTTCTCTTCAACTAGTCTTTGATAGCTAGGCAATGAATGGTATGTTGGGTGCTTAAGCAAAGTACCTTGATCCAGTGATGTGTAAGATCGTTTCTCATCGAAAACCACTAGAGGTTTGAGTTTTCGAGAACCCATCGATCCCCAAAATTAGTATGAATTGTTACATGTCATACCTAGAATCTATGCTTTTTACTACATATCATGCAAGAGGAACCTAGGCAGAGTTTAGGATCAACTATAGTTGGTTCTCAGAGAGGGTGATAAGATTTGAGACTCCTATGGAAACTCCCTTGAATCACCATGGTGAAGCCAACTGGGGAATCCAAAGCCCAAGAAACTTTATACATTTTCTCTAAAATCAACAACCATCACTCTTTCTAAGCAATCAAATCCTCAATAACTTTAATTTTCTATTTTGTACTTAGTTTTCATAAAGCTATTAACAAAGTAATTAGAAACTTAGAATCTCTAAAATTAATAGAGGAAAACCTATCCTAACGGATCACACCTCAGAGCCACTATACCTATTAGAAGCATCGCTACCTCGGTAGGTTTTAGGGTTTATACCTGGAGTTTGCTTTTTTATTTTTATTTTTTTGTGATTCTCAGCTCCCACCTCAACCACTTGACTAGACTTCAAACTAAAAGTCATATAGCCCAAAAGAATGCACTCATTTCAAATCTAAAGGGATTCATCTAAAAAGGCTCCTAAAATTAACATACCTATGTTCAAACTCTACTAGATGATTGTGAAGAGTGCTCTCTTTGAATGGTATTTGAATGAAGAAGTGTACATAGCATAACCCCAAGGCCTTAAAGAGCACCCCTTCATCAGGACCATGTCTACATGTTGATAAGCTCTTTAGCGGACTAAAACAAACTCTAAGAGCTCGTACGAGGCTTACGTGAGTACCTTATAAAAAGAGGGGATACCTTTGAAAGGAAGCAAATCAGCCTTCATTAGAGGAATCAAAGGGAGGCAATTGTCATCCAAATCAGGGAGGACATAGTATTTGGATCCACGCCCAAATAGTTGGTAGAAACAACCTGCGGAACACATGAGCACTAACTCTCGAAATGAGCTGCAGATATAAATCTCATTTACTCCTCGGGTCTTTAAGTAAGGAAAATTAACTCAGGGGCATTTGTCTCACAAGCCAAATATGCAAGGAACTTGATCTACAAGTTTGGACTCGCTTCAACCAAGTAAAAAGGACTCTAATAGGGACTCATGAGAAGATCACTAGAGATGGGAAGTGTAATGGTGGCAACCCTGTTATAGAAGTGTGATTGAAAATCACTATATTCAACTTCCATCCATTCAAAATGGTACCATAGTGTGTGAGCCAGCGGTGATATCAAGTCAATCCTAAAAGGTTTTCATCTTCTACTAGTTAAGAAGATCACCATGTATGTTGGTGGGACAGCTGAATATGGTCTATGGTATATCTAAGATACTACTACGTTTAGTCGGGTACTATGATGCTGAATGGCCGAAACTTGAAGATAGGAAAAGTACATTAGGAGGCTGATGTTTCCTTGGAAACAACCTTGTGTCATGGTTTAGCATAAAACATAACTGCATACCACTCTCTATAACCGAGGCAGAGTACATAGCAGTAGGGAGTGGGTACATACAACTGATTTGGATGAAAAATATGCTTAAAGACTATGGCGTCCTAGAGGAAGTCCTAACGCTCTATTATGACAACCTTAGTGCAATCAATATCTTGAAGAATCCTGTCCATATTCGAGAACTGGGCGCGCTGACATCCGTCACTAATTATATTGAAGTTTTCGGTGAGTTATAAGATCATCGATCTAAGGCATGTCTCAATAGAAAATCAATCGGTCGATATCTTCACCATAGGTTTGGATGCAACCAAGAATGAGACTCTCAGGTCCTCCTTGGGATAGTGCATAATATGATTTTATTGAATTCAAAAGAAAAAAAAAACAAAACAAAAAAATGGAGGGAAAAATCATATGGGATGGTTTACGCCTCTGCTTATTCACTGCATAATAGCTGTGGCACGGGAAGTCCCAACAACCAAATCGAAAAATTGTGAGCTTTCACGTCCATCGAGGAGTCCTAATGGATCCCTGAATTAATAGGGTCCGAAGATCTATTGTAGATTTCGAGGAAAACAGACCTTTATATAAAGGAGATCCTCATAATAAAAAGGGACACACCGCCTTCTGAATATTCTCTTAAGAAACTTCCAAAGGTTCGAACTTTCTTTACAAACTTCAATCTTTTTAAGTTTTTGAAGATGATGATGACTAGATCTAGTGGGCCAAGTAGAAGAAAGTTAGTAAAATAGAGTTCTAGTAGGGAAAGAATAATATTTATCAAGGGGCAAAACTATGGGTCCCATTGATGTGGAACCCTTCGTCAAGACCACTACCTTGTGCCTAATGGCACATCAGAAGAGGACGTACTTGTAACAGATGCTTCTGGGCAAAAGTCTCCTGGTCCAATCAAGGGTTGTCGCAACGTCCATGGTCCGAACCCCAAGGACAACATCCTTTAAACACCGCCAAAGATCATGGTGCCTAGAATTGAGTTTAAGGTAACCAAAGATGATTAGCCGCTGCCTCAGCCATCAAACTAAACGCGCAACTATAGAGCCAAAGACCTGTTCAAAATCATTCTCAATGGTTGATTTAGCGGGTCTTCGAATCTGATTGCCCGATCTAGAGAAAAGGACTCATCTCTCTCTCGCAACACTACCGCTTACCACCGACATCCAATATGGCGGTCAATTTGTAATTTCGGATTCAATCAAAGAAGGCTGCATATATCTAATGTAAATTCGGCGAACCAAGAAGTGACGTGATTCACGCCCTTGCCGGAGCAAGTGAATCTTCATCTCTCTTAAATCATCTTCCCATGCAGTCGGGCCTTCGCTTCAAAGAGGACCCTCGTAATAATACCACCCCAAGTCATCACTATCCGCTGCTACACCAACAAAAGGTCGAACTGCACTCCGATTCAATCGAAGAAGACTACACCAACAGCCAAGAAGCGATAGGTTACGACGTCCTCATATGTAAGTGAATCTTCATCCCTCTTCTTTAAATCTTCTTCCCATTAAAAGTCAGGCCTTCACCAAAGAGATCTTGTGGGAAAAACGAACCTTGCACTCTAAAGTGATTTTGGAACGTTTTTGATCAGGAATTAGGGAGATAACCACCTGGTTCAGTCCAGTTTCCTCGTTCATGACTTAGTCATTCTAGAGTTCTACGTGAACTTGTCCAAGACATGGGGACTCCAATCCAACCAAACCCTCCGAGACGTGAGGTAAGGGATGATAATTGTTCAATTTTCCCTAACATCGCTTAACACATTAGAATAAGATCCTCGAAGAGGAAGTGGAGATACTTGAGACTGATCCCATGGTCTTAGTCATCACTAGAGGAAGTGTGAGAACCTAACCGCCGATAAGTCTAAAACTCATCTATTTTTAAGTCCATTTTTCCATTATATTTCAGGCCTAAAAGCCAAATGTGCATCATGAGCTTTTGCCCAAATTTTTGCTTTGGCAAACTTGAAGCACAAGGTGACCTGGAACTGAAAAGAGCGCCGTCGCGATGGTGCGGCGAGTGGCCAATGGTCGCGACATAGCTTACAGGATTATGGCGCCGCACATTATGTGGGAGAAGTCTTTGAAACTATGGCTAGCGTCGCGACATCAGCTCAAGAAGTGGAATCAAAGATGCAACAATGTCGCAGCGCATCATAACCCGGGGTAGTCAAACGCGGCGTACCATCCAACGTCGCAGAACATCACAACAACATACTACTATTATCGTCAGATAGCGACTGTTAAAATGTCGCAAACATCAAAATAATGTTATGGTATTTAGCCAAAGCTAGAATAGAGACCTAAACATCCAACGTCACGATATTGATAAGCACCAGTCGGATATTAAATCAAAGCAGCCCTCGGTGATGAGATTATCAAATGTCGATACAATAAATGTCAGGATATCAACTAGCAACATCGCGAGACTCGAGTAATAGACCGCCATACCGCGCAAGATCGGGAACGTAAATGTCGCACATTAGCTTGGGCGATCAATGAACTTAACCCACCAATGTTGCAACATTAGATCAACAATGTCGCGACATCAGTTCAAGAACATAAGACAAAGGTGTGGTATACAAAGGTCGCGACATCAAATGGTCGGATGGGGGCGAGGGAGTAGAAGAAAAGAATGTTGTGATGGTTAAAAGATGACTTACAATAATGTCGTGACATCAAGGGTGCATATAAAAGTAGCAAGGGCATCACGAGCTATGTCGCACATCAACCGAATGGTGTCGAACATCAACCAAATGTCGCCAACATTACAACGAACGTCGCGATGACGGAATTTAATTCCACAATATCGCATCCTCTATGTCGCGACATCATCACGATGGACTACCTGACCGAAATGAGAATTTCCAAAAAGATTTGAATGTTCTCACATCAGCTGCAACCTCACTACATTGATGGTCCCTATGTTAGCACACTGTCAATGACATTAGTTTCAGCACTGTAAGAAATTGTGGCAATGTCATAGTAGTTTTCTAAAGTGCGACGTCTTCGGCTTTCGCTTAAAGAAAACAAGACCCGAGCCTATAAATAGCTGGCAGTGCATGACGCCGAGCGATACTTTTACTCTGCCTGGGGCTGTAAGTTTAGTCTCACGTATATATATATGTTTCTTTACTTTATTCTTCCCTTTAGCTGTTTCGTAGATTCAAACTGCAGATTAGAGCAAAGATTCCAAAATGGAATCTTAGCTAATTATAAATCCATTTCATTTATGCCCAAACCGAATGAAAACTGCAAACATTATGGAATTCATTTTTTCAGCTGATCGTAAATTCAAATGAATTGTGTTTGAACAATTAGTCAGATTTGCATCTAGATTTGAATGCGCTCACCTGAAGAAGGTTTATCAGATCATTGAGTTTCATTAGTTAATAATTAAAATAAAAACGGTTGACTGAACCAGTGATCACCCCTTACAATGAAGCTTTTCCTGAATAATTACAGAGTTGAATTTTAGAGCTTATGTCAGCTATTTCATTTGAACTTCTCTGATGACAGAGTTGAGATGATTTATAATAATTATTAGAACTGTGTAAAAATCACACCAATATTATTCGAACTAATCGCACTTTGGTTTACTTAAACATCACTTTCAATATGATCAATCCCTACTTTTTAAGTATTCCTCACAGAGTGTCTTAGTATAAGATCCCACCTACCAACAATAAATTCAAAGATAGTACAACACAACTCATGAAATGTAGATCGGAATCAAGGGAGAAATTCCGTCTGTTCGAATGACAGATACCTTTATCTTTGCAGGCTGATATTCCTGGTCTATGGGGAGGCACTTCAAGATTATGAAATGGCTGTGAAAATCAGAAGAAAAACAGCCTGATCTTAAAAGAGAATCAATCAATAGTTTTCAGCACCACCATCTGGTAGAGAAAAGTCCGGTGTTTTTAATATGTAATGCGTAGAGTTGAGAGAAACTACTTTTACACGTTCGCCTGAGACAATCCAGTTTTCAGGATCCATTAATTTTCTATCTAATTAGACCTGTAAAAGATATCACATTAACAATTATTTTCTTCCCATGTATTTCAAATTCAATGAACTTCAACCATATTTAGAAATTTACTATTTTTTCATTCCTTTTATTTAGAAGATAACTCATCCCCGAAAATTTGGGGAAACTCAAATAGTGAGACCTTTATATGAGGCAGTTGAATTTTAAATTTTTCTAATCAACTCATGGTCTGATATCCGGACTTCCAAACTCAACTTTATTGCATTTGCTAACCCTTGCACTTGTAGAGAATCAGACAATGATTTAAACTTACAGCATACATCATGACAAATCATTTTCTTATTTACTATATGTCGTTGACATTCTACCAGACTGAATGAAACTCTGTGGTCGTTAACTAATAAAATTTTCGCTACATTATAACTAAAATCAATATTGTTAGAATAATTACAGAATCTGAAGGTCCCAGGGCGAGTAAGATAAATTTCATGCTGGCAGTATGTAGCTTTTGACTTGGCCTAGATGTTATCGAAGATTTCGCATATTTCAGATTTGAAATGAAAATAAAGTTTAAAGATTAATAGTCTTAACAAAGAGAAAATTGCTAGTTTGATATTTTTCTTTTACTTTACCAAAACTTAGTGGTTAATCACTTAGCTTAATCTCCGCCATTGAATCTAAGAAAAATTACTTCATAATATACTTCTGGTATCTTTAATAATTGATTTGATCTTAGCGCCTTTTTCTACCAGGAACCATTTAATAGAAAACCATAACGCGAACGTAAGACAGACACCGAATTGAAAGACATCGGCGAACCAAATGGTGCCGATCGTCGGCAGGCGGTTATGAAAGGTCAAAGACTTTAAGAAAGTTAACCAGAAGATTTTTGGAAACCTATATTAAAGATGATTATTCGCGTCGGCACTTCGCAATCTGGGCGCAAACAATGAGCCGTCGCACTAATCACCATGGTCTGGCACCGTAATTAGCTAACGTCATCCTAGTGAAGACCTTATCGATGTCACAGTGATTTCTTAGAACGGCCAACAGACCGCGAAGGAACAAAGAGACCGAACGCATCGCCGCGCCGCCCCTTCTTGGCGGATATGGAGTTAAACAGTTAATGAATCACCCCCTGCGGGATCGCGGAACAATCGGGAAGAGCGGCCGAAGCATCGCGGGTGATTTTTTCATCATAGTGCCTTTGCTCTGGGATGAAAGGATAACGCTACACCGCCAAGGTGAAGATTAAGCCCTTATAATGTCAGGTATGTATAAGAAGCCACTAAGAGATGGTCTGAATGCAATGACGAATTGATATCACATGGTGATGATTACCAACATGTTATGAACTACACATCCAGCTGTAATTATAGATGCAAACAGGGAGACCAAGGAGAAAGCACTACAGGAAAACCAAATGAATAGAAGACTTTAGTAAAGAGTAAATTACAAATCTATCTAAGACTTCAGATGAGTTGTTAGAGTGGAAGGGTGTGATAGATGCAAGAAAGTGTCGCCATGTAGAGGCAAACCCGAGCGTTCTGTGTCGTAAAGTTAGCACGTAGAAAGGCAACCCATTCAAATTATCTGAAGGAACAATGGAAGATCAACAGCAGTTTTGAACATGAAGGACCGTTCATAAGATGGTCCTACCGGTGATAAAGTCCCACCCCATGAATGGCAATAGAATACTAAACCCTGGTTCAACACAAATCTTCCATCCACATACAACAGCTGAAACTATATTTCTGTTAAGAGAGATATCACGTTAAGATGTTGGGCTACTGAGACCGCATAGAATTGATCAATTATAGAGTATTGGTCAATGATGGTCATGAATAACAGCAAACAAAAGAACCAGAGGGAAGAGAACTTATGCCAGAGAGGTCCACTTTAAGAATTGATGCTGATGTTTTTATATAGAGAAACAAAGACCCATAAATATGCAATAATAAAATTTTCGAGTTTAATAAAGATTCATGAAAGAGATAACCGTTTCGGCTTGAGTCACAACGCGCCTTGAAAATCTGAGAGAGAAGGGTTGTGTACTGGCCCTTATAATGCAAACGGCCAAAGAGGCTCCCGCGTGATAAATGGGCAACGTTAATCCCAAAGACTGCATGGCAGTGACCGTGGCGATATGGGCAACTTTAAAGAAAGAGAAAGTCGAAAAGAAATGGCAAATGAACAAACATATAAAAATCGATAAAGAAACAGCAAAGATGTTCCCCGTGGTTAACAAGAATAGAGAATGTTAAAGGCGCGAAAAAAATGTCGAAGACAGAATCAAGAAACAGAAACAGTGGTTCGCTTCTGCGCTCCAAAGAATTAATCCTTCGTGAGGGTCAGAAGTTTGTTAGAGAAGAGATACTTTCAAACTTGGGGAACATGTTCAAGAAAATAGAGATTTGAACCTTCTTTCGTGAATTTAACTCAATGACTTCACCATGCAATCATAAATACGCACTGCTGGGTGCTGAAAACTGCTGGGCTAATTAGCAGAGTCATCGCGAACCTGAACAGCCTCGTAAGATCTGCAAAGAAAACGCAGATCCAGCAAACTCTCGCCATCTCAAAATCGTTAGAAATCTAAATGGTACACCAGGACATGGTTTCAAAGAACCGATGCCCCGCAAACAAAACACCTGAGCTAGTGGAGGCTGATTCTATAAAACATAACCCGCAGATATGGGCATAGAACTTTAGTCAAATTTTTAGGCATTTTGATATGTATTTATCAAAAGAAAGTTCATTTTTTAAAGATTCAGTTGTCATTGAAGAAGACAAACGTCCCCACCACGCTAGAAGACCTTCCTTGGCGCAGATGTTCGATAGATTGTTACAGAGCCACCAGATGGCCGAGATGAGGGCAAACACTCAACCTCAACTGGAAGCAAAGAGTCGGGATCTGATAATAACGATTGTAAGATTGCAGAAACAAAAGTCTACTTAATCTTCAACGTATAACGACTGGGGCATTTAAGAGTTCAAATGAACGAAAAATGAGAATTAATTCCGTGATCTTGATGTTGTTCTGAACCCACCTGAACTAAATAGCAAGACTACCAATGAAAGCAGCAAAAATCAGCCGCATGGAAGGGTTTCTATAAACACAATGGAGGTTTAATTTAAATGAATCACCAATATCAAGAACGCCTTTTCGTCGAAAATCTAAACGCAGAATATATTTAACCACTACATGAAAAGCAAATAAAAGAATGAACCCATTGATAAAATCTTCGGCAAAGTATGGTGAGCTTTAATGCTTGTCATGAGTGATTGCGTTGGTCCGTCTGATCATATACAAAATCTTCAGAGAAACGCATCAACAGAATGACCGTATGAGTCAATCCGGCCATGAGTTAGTTGCTGGAAGAAGCAATTTAAAACGTACTAAAACGTCGTTTCATCATGTAATATCGTGATGTTCTCAGTGGTTTCAGTTCATGTGGCCTTTAAGGGTGGATTCACCGCCATCGAAACAGAGAAGAAAGAATTAATTTGAAGAACCGCACAGATTTATGGGTGTGTATAGACTATAGAAAATTGAATATCACTATACAAAGGATCATTATCTCCCACCGCTGGACCAAATGGTTGGATAGGTTGTAGACACCTCTATTTCTGCTTTTCTATAATAATACAGAACTAATGCACAAATTTCTCTATATAATTTGATAAAATCCATTTATAAATCCATATAATCTGATTTTAGAATGATATTTGGTTAATGCCCGCTAATTCTCCAAAGGTGTATGATGTGTCCAGAGATTTTTGAATTCTGGTGAAGAGGCCATGGGAAATTTTGAATGATTATTTATGTATGACCTAATAGTTTTTATACGTTTGAAAATTCAGAGACTATATCCATGGTGGAGGTGCAGATGTGAAAATAATGGAATGGGAAAATGTCAGGTTTCATGTAATCAGAAACGTTCTGGACACAAATTTCATGAGCTGGAAGAGTTGAGACTGGGAAGCCAGGTTTTTACCAATAAATCCCCATTACCAATTCACAAATAAATAAGTCAATTAGAAGTTTTCAGGACATGCCGATTTTGCAAAAGATTTATCGACTTCTGCAAATCTTTCTAACCATTACGCACCGCAGATAGTTGAACGTGATCGGGCGATAACTCCGCTCGCTTCTGGCATTGTAAAGAAATGAACTAGATTGAGTTATAGCTCGATCGCGGCAACACCGTAACGGCAAAGATTAACGCGTACGCCAGCGATTGGCGCAACGGGCGCCGACGCGCGAACAGAAAATTTCGTTATGGCACTAGCGCGAAAAACTTCAACGATACGCGCGAGAACCCACCTACTATGGAACGATGCGGGCGTTCGGTTTTTTCGGGCAACCAACGCGCGCGCGATGCGAGGTCCCATGTCATCAGCACATCGACCGCGCAGCAACAAGATCTAACGGCAAAACAAAGACGCGCTGTTCCGACTGAACGCGTACTTACCTTGCCGCGCGTTGAACTGACCGAGAAACAAAGGACTGATATGGTTATCACGTGACAGGTTGAATGTCGTCGCTAAATGGAAAACCCACACAAACGCAAAAGAGCATGACATAAACAGAAATAAAACGCTTGGCAGCCGCTATTAGCCCGTCGATCGGCAACGATATTGCAACTTTTCCGCGCTTTAGTGAATTATGCCATCATAATAACAACAAGAGAAGATGTTAAGAACCTCATCTTAGGCTGAAGTATATGTGACCACCATTTCATTTTAGAAGGATAAATGACCCAACCACAGAAGATGCACTATATATCAAAACAATGAATTTAGACAACGTCAATATCCATCGCTGATACGGCGATTATTTTTGCAAGATGGTAACAAACTGGAAAAATTCTCCAACTGTATTTATTAATAATCTTGGACCCAAAAGTTAGATCAAGTATGAACAGTCAACACAGAGGTGATGTCAGAGGATGGGTAACATCAACAAAAACAGAGCTCTAAGGAATTGGCGGTAGTGCATTTTTTACATGGGGATAGACTTGTCATCTTTCCGCTTTTATTTGAAATCAGACATTCTCTCAGCCGATTTATGTAATTCAAAACGTGGCCATAGCTTCCGAATGATGCTGAATAAAGCTGGTTTATCCGAAAGAAGATTCCCGGCGACTTCGATTCTACACCATTATGGCGATGAGGGAAGCCATTTTGGCAAACAAGCCGTCAGAAACTGGCGGAGCGGTGTATGAAAGTCGAAGACATGTTATTAGCCTAGCCATCCCCCAGTCAAATGGGCAAGTTGAGATATCCAATGAGAACAAAGGAATATCTTGAAAAGACAACTGTTCTGAGAAAGATCATCACCAAAGCAGTGGCGTGTACGATGGGCTTGCAGAATCGGCCAGGTGTCAATGGCCGTGAATGTCCCAGATAGAATTTGGTCGTGGTTGGTCGTCATCTTACCCCAGAACTGAGATAGCGAATGTGGAAATAAAAAGTTGAAACTGATCAGTCAGAAAATAAAGAGACTTCCCATAATGGAATGAATCTTAAAGAACCGCGAAAACGGTTCAGCGATAAATGCAGAACTGGCAAGATAAAAACAAAAAGCAAGTCATGATCAGAAGATTTTGATGGTATTATTGGCGAGAGAGCCAGTCCCACCGCACAACTGGTTATTAAAATTCTTTCGTGAAACCAAACCAAGGTGGCGACCATGAGATAGTGCAATTGGCGTAGTTACTCCCTTTCGATGACATCGGAAACCAACGGCGGAGATGAGTTTAAAGTGAATGGTTGATCAAACACTATGATGTTGAATTTAATGAGTAAATGTCCGTGATTTAAGACGATGGTAATTGCTGAAAACGGAGAAAACGACCAACAAGATCCAACCAAAGATGATAGCAACATTTAGCAAATTTACTGGGAAACCTGGCAATTTTCTTATTATCCATGAGTTAACCTGACTTTGTTAAAATCTTGAAAATTAATGAGTGGTATAGCCTTAGTTTTTAGTTGTGAACTGATTACCACTATTGAATGCATAATCTTCTTATGCCAAGACAATATTACAATATTATATTAAGGTCAATTTTTGAAATGACTTTAATCAATCAATCTATAGAGTTTGCTATAAAAGAGGAGTTTACTTTAACTCGGCTTACCTTAAATCGATCGCTTAATTTAAGTGATGGGAATGTGACTCCATCCTGAGTTGCAGAAAACCTCCTGCATCCTGACGTATCCTGGTTGAATGGAAGCCAGGTGGAAACCTCGCAAACGAACCGCGGCTAACCCATTGAACTGAAAACTCGCGCCACTATCTGCCTGAACTGATGTCCTTCAACACCCTAGATCATCACGCAAATGGAACTGAACTGCATAAACAAAATGGGAAAACAGCACAAATTTTTTCAGCAAAAGGCCAACTCCGTTCAACGTTTACCACAGTTTCAAAAGCTCTAATGTCGAATTATCGCATATTACGGCCTTGTCGCCGCGATCGACGGGTCACCACTGAACGCAAATGATATTATTGATATGATACAAGGAGGTCAATGTCACACATCGAACACGTCATCGTCAGACATCACAGCGACATAAAGCAACATTCAAGACCACTGAAGAACGTTGTATTACTTCAATGCCGCACGATCCGGTAAGTCGCAATCGAAAACTCAAACACGCACAACATGATAGTTAGATTTGGTCGTTGTCGCACAGAATTTGGCTGAGCTAAAACGTCACGGTTATCAATGGATATCGTACCGTCATCGTTCTGACACCAGCAACTCAATGTCGCGGACATCGAGTTTGGCGAAGTCTCACCCAGGCGTGGGCGGAATACTTCGGTTGAAATTTTACTAGTGATGATCAACAAGCCAAACCCAACCTCCTGGAACTCACAAATAAACACATAACCTAACTCTCCAAACCCCTACACTTATTACAGGAAATGAGGAGGAGACTAAGAGAGAGTCGAGGAATACTAGAGAAACAAGAGAAAGAGCAAGAATGCCTCAAGTTATCACAGATAAGGGTAAATAAGGATAGCCAAGGCCACTCAACAAGTGATACAAACGCTCCGAAATACCCAGAAGAAAGTCAGATGAAAGGATCTCGGGATGGTCGGCGTCGGCCATGAAGAGGGAGACTGGTTTAATGCGCCAGAAAACGAGCAGCGTTAGGAGAGTCAAAAATGTTCAGCAAAAATAATTCCATGCCAACTAATAACAAAATAACCCCACGGCAAGGTCTGGGGCGATCCCTTGAGGAAGAACAATCGTCCTCGGTCGACTCCATATGATCGGAAGAATATCACTGTTCCTAAAGGGAGAACCCGTTGAGGAGATCGTTGGTGAGTCTTAAACTCATCTATTTTTAATCCATTTTTTTGGCTGTTTAACAGCTTACATCGGTTTACGCCAACGGTAATATTCACCAATCTGTGCTGAAGAACTGGAAATGAGACAATCTTTACATAAAAAGAAGCAAAAAAAACGGTATTTAACAATCATCGAGAGTTTAATCTACTAATACCAAGATACAAAGAACTATTGCGTCTGCAGCTATACGTCACACAAGTCGCCAGTTAACTTCAAGTACAAATCTAACTTCGCATACGTATGAGCTCCAGCGGTCTCACATACAAAGAAGAAATGAAAGAAGATCATCACATTAACTTAACCTCCACACGCACAAACGACTAAGGCAATGGAGCGAAACTACCCGAGAACCTCTCTCATCCTGCCGCCAACATAGTATATCAAGATTAACACCGAACCTCATCGCGACAAAGATACCTATCACGACAGAAACAAAAAGAATGGCAACCTGCCGCGCTAAGAGCGCGTTTATGCCATACAAAGCTTCGCATGAGTTGTACCATGAGGCAACCTCTGACCAGAACGAAATAAAATCCCGCTGCGACATTACATTCGGGACTTATTAACATTAGAGTAATAAAATTTCATCACGGCGAAAAACTATTTCTCACGCTGAATAAACAAAACATATAGCGAACTCTTCTCCCGCGACAAGAACAAAAGAGCATCACAAACAGAATGACTTTACAAAGAAACTACGCTGCGGATACAGTAAAAGAATCGAAGTGCACTTTGTTTGAATAAGAAAATCAGTCGCCATTACAAACTTCGAAGAGATCGAGATGGTTTTTGTCAACTTTATTCACCAAAGGACTGGCGCGCCTGTGATCAAATAGCCCCAATGGTAGTAACAAGGACGTGAAGAAACTCGGCGCTGACGCACAAAATTTCGCCACGACATAAATTGTGAAGAAACCAAAGAAATCCCGTCATTATATAGAGGCCGGCGCGAAAACGCTGGTCGGCGATACCGCAGGCAGAGCGTAAAGAACCCACGTGTCGCCTAGTGTCGCGGGCACAGATAATCAGCGTTGGCAGAAGAAGGGAGACGCCGCATCGCACCTTCCGCTTTCATGACATTATCAAAGTCCCCGGTTGAAGCGACGTGGACCCAAGAAAAACCCAGAGAACAGTCGGGCGTATTAAAAACCGCGATAGCTACGATATAGATGCCAGCGATTGAAGATCGGCGAACTGGTCATAGAACTTTCGCGACGCATTGAGCACCAATTCAAGCCAGAATTTTGGTGGGGATCCACAATGCAATTATTGAAGTGCGCCCAACATTGGAGTCTTCACAATAGACGTGATTTGTGTTATGCGCACTTCCACAAAATCCAGTATGACTTGAAAGCCAAGACTCTTGTATACAGCATTTTTTCTTTTCTTTACTTTCAGCCTTATAGACTTGAAGTTTCAGTGCAGCTTTAGTAGTTTTCAAACTCTTGATTACTAAAGATGAACCAAGGCAACTCATCTGAACTTATTGAGAAAAACTATCTCTTTCTAGCCACCGTTGATTTAAATGAGGATGGAAAGTTTCCTCTGAGTTTATTTATTTCAATTCATTACAATTTCAAGTGAATTTTCATCAATATCAATTATAAGAGGGTCCAGCTGAAAAAAATTTCGAGCCTCTCCGGAATGGGTCAATGATGATAGTCATTTTTCGCACAAGGTGGAAGAACAATCTTAATCGAACTTTGTTTTATTTGATGGTATTATTTTTAGACCCTAATTGTTCCCAAGACACGGTAATCGGTACCCGCTGGGCATAACGTGACTTTGCCTGATTTGCAGCTCTCCCAGACTTCCGCAGACAGAACCGTGGCGAGGCGCCTGTGGGTGACTGAACACTGCGAACCCAATGAACTGATAGGCTACCGGATATCACCAACTTACCGGTCGGAGATAAATGAACGGTTATCACTAATCACTCTAGCCTCCTCTTCATGAATCGATCGAATCAGCGTTAGCAAAGATCTTAACTATGGTTGAAAATTCTCAAACAAAAACAGCGATATGCTAATCAAAACGGAAGTGCTCGGTAAATATCATATATGATAAAGAACCTTCACCGTACCGTAAAGCACGAAATTAAAACACCGTGCATCCTGAGTAAAGAAAGTATATCTTATAAGTAATTGATTAGATAGCATGAACCGAAACAACAGCTGAACCCCTGTTGGGCAGCGAAAAAAGGTGAGAACCAACTATATTACCATGCATCTGATGTCCCTTCACTTCAACTGGCATTTTGAACAGCGAACTTGATGGTGAAATTGATTATTATCGATCTAGTTCCGTTTCTGTCTCACCACTGAACCCAAGCATTTTCACCGCAAAATCATTTTTCAGTAATATTGAAAGAAATTCACCCAGATGCAAACTTTTTAGTCCTCTCATCATATCCTAATGCATGGAAAGTTCAAATAGTAATGATCTGGCAGCTCGGGGTAGTTAGTCTTTGATTTATCATCATTCCTCGCCGGGAACGAGCATTCAGACTTCTTAAAACATCCACTTTTGGCCACTGCAGAACTGCGCACCGCAGCGGATTAAGACCAAACTAAACAATAACCGTTACAAAAGAAAACTAATTTTTATATATATGCGAACCACAATGTTTTTGAACGCCGAATAGATATTCCTTGGTAATGTTATGGTCATAAATTTGTATATATACGTATTTGACCAACGTTTCGGCGCCGCCGTCATGAATTTGAAGAATCGGCGTAGTGGCTAATCACTTGAAAAATTTATTCATAAGCGATAAATCGTCAACAAGTTTTTACGCCGCACGCGGGGACCTGAAGGGTCTTTACAGTCGTCAGCACCTGGTTTGAATAATCACGGGCGGAGCGACGCACGCCTGGGGGCGGCGTGGCGATCCAAAACCGGTTCCGCAAGGGCCTTCCATACGACGTGAGCTACTTAATTGCTAAATGGTCAAGGCCTCGAAGTCCTGGAACCAATGACTCCATTCTCACCTCGACTACCCTAAGAATTAACTTCCTCAAGGGGAACATCCTCTACCTCGCCCTTGACTGCACTCCCATGCACGGGCAAAGGTAAACATTCTAGCGACTGGGCAAAGGAGGCTGAGATCCCTGCCCTCACCCTCACTAGAGTCCTAAAAGATGCAGCATAGGGTAAGGAGGTGAGATAGCTAAAAAAAGAAAGATGATAGCATCAGAGCTACCAAAAGAGGCAACCTCACGCCGAAAAAGAGCAAACATAAGAAATCAGCTGAAGACACTGCAGATCTCGCTGCTCTCCCTAGAGCGAAAAAGAAACGTCCGCCGCACGTGAGTAGAAAAAGAGGGAAGAATGAGGCAAAAAAGCAAGAGAGAGCGCATCCAACTCAGCTTCCTTTGGTAATGTAGGGATGAGAGAAGATCGAAGAGAAGAGATGAGCAGCCTCAGTGAAGAACCCAGGAGAGAGAGGTGCACCTGTCGTAGAGTACAAAAAGAAGAGAGCAAAACTTAGCGGCAGTTCTCCAACAAAGCGATGAGGAGTGGAGATAAGAGTTAGCACAAAGGGACAAAGCATTGAGGCTGGACGCAAGAGAGAGAAAAGTTCTGTGTGTGTGGATCAGCCAATGAGAGACCAAGAGCTGACTGGTCGATGAGAGGTTGTGAAAAGAAATGGAGCAAAACCCCGCCTGCAAAGCTTGCCTTAAGTATCTTGCCAGGAACACCGCAGTGAGATCACGCCATCCAAAAGAGGTGGATGAAGAGCTAGATTCCATCCCGAACTGGGTAGAACAAGTGGTATCAGAGCGCGACATGGTGGTCCACTGTAATATGCACTGGTGCCTGGCGTGACGGAGGGGCCTCGAACTCCATTGAGCAAAGGCAAAGTGAGCTCATTAAGGAAAACATAAGAATGTAAGAGTGGGTAATCCTTGAATACAATGGCAGGCCCAACCCGCAAAACCAGAATCCTCTTGATTCCCGGTGAGTTCACACCCTCAAATGCTAGTTAAGCAAATTCAAGGCAGTTGAACTCCTAAACCCTCAAGATCTTAACCTACAGAAAGAAGAAGAGTAGAGTTAACTCTCTCTTTATCCTCATATCTCTCTCTCTCCCTCTGTCATTCTTCTATCTTGTGAACTACAAAATGTACTTTCCCTTAATAAAAAGGCGCTGCAGCACCCCATGCATGTGATCTTTCTTTGGCGCCTGGTCACCTCACCTTATACTTTAAACGTTGGTCAACCTTGAGCTTGTGTTTGTTGGTCTAAATAATGGAGAATTCAGAATGTTAATTGTATGAAAGCTGCAAGTTGAAAATATTGAGTGCATATTGTCTGAAGTGATGTTGAAATTGCTTGTTTGAAGATTGTAAGAAACTTTCGCTTCGTCTGTCGGGTAAGTATTACTCTCGCCACGTTAACTTAACAGCGAATCAAATGAATGTGCATGGAACAATAATACAACATTTTAATTAAAACAAGCTGAAGTCTCAAATGCAAATGGGCTAAGTTATGATGTCATGATAAATAAGCTAGTAAACTTTGCAGCTCTGAAAACCCAAATTGAAATCAAAGCTAATAAGGTTATTAATTCTAGTCAATTGAACAAAGCATAACCTCATAAAATGACTAAACCAACACAATGGTCTAAGTACCTTTAAAAAATCTGATTGTGCTTGGGTTAGGAAAATTTTATGGGACATACCATCAGAAATCTCTAAAAAGTCCTAGAACTTGTTGCATTATTTTTCAAGGTGAAATCCTAGGCATTACACCTAACATAAAATTATTTAGGCCATCCGTAGACAGTTTGAGACTTTCAAAAGCCTGCCCTTGATATGCTATATGCATATACCTTAGCACCTATTTTGAGCCTAATGCCAATCTCATTATCACATCCAAAAAGAAGAGCCTTAACCCTTCCTTAAATCTTACCTGGCGCAAAGAATCCTTAATTACCCAAAATCGCAAATCAAGGTGTTAAATGAGAAAGAGGATAAGCTCAGTACAAGTTTAAATTGAAAGGAAAGGAGAATAAAGGATGAGAGAAAGGAAGACACCAAGAAAGCCATACAAAGAAGGTGCAAAATAGAAAACTCGAGAAGTCAAGAAGTTACAAGGGAGGTGTTTTTACCTTGTACTTACCGACTAATTAATTAAGTCCTTAGGGGTGTTCTACACCTAGTATCCTAATGACAACTGGTATGGGAGCTACTGACCCAAAGCTTGCTAAGAGGTTATAGAAAGCTTAAAAAGGTAAAACATTGCACCTCTCCAAATCTGAAACAAAAAGACAGAAAAAGGCTTCTGGAGCAAAATTGAAAATAACAGTGGAAACGAAAATAAAAATAATAACCTACAGAGGAGGAAATGCAGAAAAATGCATCAGATCTGGTTTAAGGATGCTTGAAAGGCTAGTTTAGTAGAAAAATAGGAGGAGCAGTGAAGGCAAAGAGTTGAGGAAATGAATGCAGTTTGGGTAAACTTGAGCCTAAAATGTTCAATTATCTACAAGTACCCTAGCCATACATTAAAAGCTCAAAAGACCTATTTGATTCTGAGGGGTGTGTTATGTCTACATTAGTAGAGAATAATATGACCAACAAGCCTATGGGACTTAAATTACTTTGAAAATGTCACTCCAGCAACTCATAAAGCTACCTAATCTACAAAGCATTTATAGAGGGAAGACTAACACACACTCACATAGTCAAGGACCGTATATGTTTATTAACTATGAATTACATGCTATATTAAATGATTTAAATTGGAAATTTTCAGAATTCTGAAAATGAAGCTTAATTAGAGTTGATGTCATAACTGAAATATTAATAAGGCCTAAATGTTGACTGATTTAAAAGATGAATTAGTTGAAAAATGCCCTCAAATTTTGATTTTTAATGTTTGAGGACAAACAAATATCCTTTTCTTTGCTTATATAAGCAACTCAAGTTTGGGGTGGGAGTTTGATGAGCCTAAAACTCATATATTTTTAAGTCCATTTTTCGAGTATATTTTCGTGCCTAAGCCGGGCTTTAATGCGTAATTATAGCCACCTAAATTTTTTTGTTTTGGCAGAACTAAAGAAAATAAGTAGAATTCAGCATAAAAAGGAGAAGTCAACATGGTGCAAAGAAAGGGCCAATGTCGCAACACCGCTTCAGCAGATTTCCAGTGTCGCGACATTACGTGGAGAAAGTCTTGAAACTATGGCTATGTCGCGACATCAGCTAAAGAAGGGAAAGCAAAGATACAACAATGTTGCGACATCATAAACAACTCCAACAGTCAAATTATTGCAGCCATCCAATGTCGCGACATCACAACAACATGCTACGACATTGCTTACAGAGGGAATGACTGAATCATTTAAATGTCGCGACATCAAAACAATGCTACGACATTAGCCAAAGCTTGAATACTGGAGACCTAAACATCCAATATCGCGACATCGAATAAGCAATGTCGCAACATTCAATCAAAGCCACTTAGGTGGATGAGACAAGTCAAATTTCACATATCGAACTAAAAACATTAGCAGAGGACTTCATAGCAACAAGTTTCAATGTCGCGACATTGAACAAAAATGTCGCGACATTGGGGCTGGCGATCAAAGCAATGAACTTGACCAACTAAATGCTGTAAATATTGATCGGCAACATGTCGCGACATCAGCTTCAAGAAACATAAGAGCAAAGGCGTGAATATGTTATGTCGCAAAATCATGTCGGTTTAGATAAGGAGGAGCGCGTAAGAAAAAGAATGTCGCAACATTAAAAG
>JAEQBH010006348.1:0-150721 GCA_016808115.1 Tetrastigma voinierianum | reverse complement strand
TCAAAATATGTGACACATCGATAGAAAGTCACCTCCACAAGTGTAGTGATAGGCAACATCCTAACCACTTTCAATACCCCGTTTATGCATTCAACAATGTTTGTTGTCATCAACCCATATCGAAAACCACCATCATATGCTTGGGTCCATTTTTGTAAACCATCCAACACATTTGTCATTCAATCTTTTTAACTCTTCCATACACCATTCATACTTTCGTGGTTGATGTTGACATCTAGCTTTATAAGCCAAGTCCTTTAAGACTTTGTTATTGCATTTCTCATTTAAATTGCTAACCACGTGTCTGACACAATAACGCTGGTTCCATCTATTAGCAACATCTCTTACAACACCATTTATTCCTGCATGACGATCAGAAATCAAGCATATTCCTTCTCTTTGAGTGACAGTAATAAACCAAGACCAGTTATTTATAGATTCCTCCTTAACAATTGTAAACGCAAGGGGAAATATTTCTCCATTAGGATCAACAGATGTAACAATCAATAGTTTCCCCTTGTACTTGCCATATAAGAAAGTACCATCAATTTGTATTAATGGTCTACAACTTTTGAAACCTCCAATACAAGCTCCAAAGGCCCAAAAGACACACATGAAACGTACATTGCCATGAGCATAAGCAAATGTTGATGTTTTCCAAACAACTTTCGTCCCAGGATTAGTAAGTTAGAGGATATTCAACCACTTGGGTAGAATATGGTAAGACTCATCTCAATCACCAAACACCTTTTCAACTGCTTTTCTCCTCGCTTCCCAAACTCTCATATAATGAACATTATAGCCAAATTTATTTTTCACTATTTGATGTAGTGTAGCAATGGATATTGTAGGATCTCTTTTGACTATACTTTGTATCTCTTACAATCAATAAGCCGAAATCTTTGAATTTCAGAGAATGGTTTTGTGATAGTTTAGGATAAACACATGTATGAGGACCGATGTATTTTGTTATCTCAAACATACAATGTGTTTTACGGCGGCACGCACGAATCCTCCATTTACAACCATCACTTGATTTCTTGCACTTGACTGTCCATAAGTTTGGATCAGACTCACAAACAACAAATGTTGATTCCTATGTATGTAATAATGTTTTACAACATACTGTAAGTCCACCTTATTTTCAAATCTCAACCCTTCATATAATTCATTTGATTCATTCCACAATCCATCACGTGAAGTGAGAGTCTCATCACTCATGGCATTGATTACATCCCAATCCACCTTTATAGTGATGGACTTCATATTCACTACCAAGTAAGGATGAGTCATTTTCTAGAGGTTCATCTTCATTAACTTCATCATTTTGAATTAGGATATCAACAAAATTTTCAGCCATTAGCATAACTGATTCAATGACCATTTCCGAATTCATTATTATTTCAACATCTTCCTCATAAGTATGGAAATCAAGGGGGGTGGACACCCTATCATAGCCTATCGGGGACATGCTCTCCTAAACTATTTGCCTTCTTTGACTACAACTATCGACATTACATGATGGTCTATCGGAAACGCCTCCAAGTAATATTTCAATGGTTATCGCTGTGACGCCAGGCTACAACAAATGAAACATTCCCCGATATCATCATCATCAATTTTGATAGTATTTGACAATTATCGATCCCATTTCAGCCCTAAATAGATCGGATAAATTTAAAATTCATCTTTTAACCGAAGCTCGCATGCGATCGCTGAAAATGATTGACATATATTTGCTTCCAACTCATCAAATGTTGCACTAGTGTTTGTCACAACAACCTTTGCAGGATGACAACTATAGCATATGCCATTTGAACAAGTAATGATTTCACCATTCATATAACATAACATAGTGGTATGAGTCTTCATTTCTTAAACTAATAATAGAAAACAATAATATTTATAAGTTACAAATTACAATACAATAAAGTGAAAGAAACAAAATATGACAGTATTATTATGAGGTGTTGTGTGTTGCATGTTCAAAATTGCATTGGATGAGTATTTTAGTATTTGGGTTCATATGAAATAGTTACCTCTTTTTTTAGTTTTATGTCATTTTATTATAAAAATACAAAATTAATGGTTTTGTGTTTGTTTCGGACTTTATGAAAGGAAAGAAGTAGGAGGTCATTTAACAATGATAAACAACCAAATCAGAAAATCAAATCAAAAGAGGTTTTTGGACAAGGCATGGACACCACATACAAAAAACTAAATTTATAACCCCTTTCAAGCAATTCACTTGTTCTACATTAATGAATTTTTACCATGTCATGACTTTTTGACAAATTTATCCATAATTTCCAAAACCTACTAGTTCTTATTTGGTCAGATTCAATGGCGGACTAGAAAATAAGTTGAGAATATTTTTTGGTTCAACCATGTAGAAGACACGACATCTATGTGGCGCTTAGTTGGCAATAAGTGTCATAGATTTGGAAATATCTATTTTTGTTCTATGTTTATTTTTTTCTTCTAAGCATTTGGAAAAAAAAGAAAAAAGCATACATAGATGGAGAATGCACATAATAAATAGAGTTCAAGATGTAGGTTGCAAATAACCTTATGTAAAAAGAATAAAAGGAAGATATCATTAAAGGAAATGAAAACAAAAATTGGCCATGGAATATAGGACATATAGATCTTAACTTACAATTGAGGGCATATATGGATTTCGATGCTCTCAACCAGCTCTTTAAAATTGAATTAATATTCCTACAGCCCAGACCATCATCAACTCAATAACATGAACACCATATATACAATGAAGAATAACTCATAACGTTGGAAGAAGGTTGGAATACCAAGAACTGCAAAAGGGAAGAAAAAGGGACTCAAATCCTCACTTCTAGCTTATTAGGGAAAGTAGGGCACACTACAAGAAAAAAAGACAACCTTAACATAAATTTATATATGTTATTATAAGTTGCTTTAATAGGAAACAATGACTTATATTAATCAAATGCAATAAATAATGACATTTTTTTAATTCAAAGGAAGGAACGTTTACATATAATGTGTATACCATGACTAAAAATTATAAGTCAAGGTATAATTAATATAACTATAACCCATCATTTATACAATGTATATAAATATATTAATATATAAATCCATAAGTCAAGGTAGCCTACATAATTATTCACATGTTTCCCAAATTTAAAATCAACCCCTTCTGGCATTTGTAATCTTCTAGTTTTTAACCTAAACCTCGATACCTTCGAGAAAAACATATATTTCAAAACCCAAAAAGAGTGTCCTACGAGTTAAGTCCTCTACATCCATGTTTCTTGCAAGATTTTGGAGGGCTTGAAACCCTAAAAAAGGTGTCCCAAGACTTGAAACAATATAAAGTTTCATTTTCTAGGAGGAAGATTGAGACAACTCCAAAATACTCTTCTAACTCAAGGTATCAAACCATAATCTCTTCTTATTTCATTAATTTCTCAGATACCCTTTGTATTTCTTATTTTTTCCTCGTAGACTATGGAAAGTTTTTAAGAAATTTTGCAATATGCCCTAACATCATTTTCCCCTTCTTGGGATTATTTCTCGTCGCTATTTCGTAATGGAGATGTGTTTAGGTGTGTTGTAGGGTAGAAAACACAACCCACTTCTTCCCTTACAAATTAGCCCAAGAAACCCAAGAAAAAAATGAACATGAAACCTCTCCCTATTACTAGGCTACCCAACCTCTAGGAAAGGCTGAAAACTTAACCATTAGTCCTTTGTTAAGTTCTTATCTGCTTGTGGATTCCAACTGAAAATTAAAAAACAATAGCCAGAGAACTGCGGAACAAGAGTAATTTGATGTGGTGCTTGTTTTTAGCGTGAATTGCCGGGGCTAGACAATCGGACAAAAGTGATTTGGTGCTCATTTTGTTTCTAGACCTTAGAATAAGTAGATGTCGTGTAGTTAGGTGCTTTTCTTTTCTTTACCTTTGTTGGTGCTTATATGACTCAGTGGAAAATGGTGAGAAGAAAATTTTTTCTGTGACTTTCAAAGAGAAATTATATTTTCTTTTGCTAATTCCATTGTGGTGTCTACCAAACCAATAACTTGATAGGGTACTTTCTTAAAAGCATATTTTTTTGTCATATACTAATCACAACATTTACCTATAGAAGTAATGATTTTAGCATTTTGTTTCCTAAAATTTATGTGAAACATTCACCATGGCAGCCCTATGGAAAAATTCATTGGCTTGGTTCGCCTCAACTCTACAATTATGTCTTATACATCCTGGTTCTACCCTATTTTAAAGTAATTCTGGCCAATATCTCCATTGAAATTTGTTCAAGCTCATTGGACTATTGCTTGCTTTTCCCACTTTTGATTGCTCTGTTAATGATGAAATTTGAATTATTTGACAAGAGACATCTATCACTCACCAAAGTCTACAAGGTTTGTGTACTATCTTCAAAGCATTTAATGTATTGCAATCATGTCCATTCTTTAGGTTGCTTGCATAATGTATAGTACCAGTTCTATGGATTGGCAACCTCAATTCTAAACCCACTATGGGATTGGTTGCTTACATAACAACTGTCCATTCCTTAAATACACATCCCATGCCTATAATCACAAATTATCCATGAAATCAAGAATTATGAGTGCAAGAGATCGAAAATCCAAAGAAATTTTAATCTTGAATAACTGAATCCATGGTATGTTTATTCTATAAAATTACTATTTCCATCCTTTCTTTTACAGTCATAAAATGAAAAAAAGGTTGTAGTTGATGGCTTATTCACCCCTCTTAAAACTAAGACATTTGCAATGATTTGAGAGAAGGTTGCTGCTACTGGACTTTAGAATTCCTAGCTCGTGAAAGTTTTGCTAGATCACATATTTCTCTAGTTGTTTTTGATGGTACATGCATTAAAAAAACATATGAATTCTAGATTATGGCTAATAACTATATGGTCGGTGTGCTGGTCTTTCATCAACCTTGTCATCGCAGTGGGCTTTTTAGCCACTTTATGATATGCACCTAGCAACACATCATAATACGTTTGAGAATTCCACTTTTTCGAGAAAATAGAATACTATCTATTTCATCATTATTGACAAGGGCATCTCAAATGACTAGAATGATTGAATAAAAGTAAAACGAAAAAATAAAAATAAAAACCCACTCCAACAGACCTTGAAAAAAAATCAAAGACAAATAATTCATAACCCTAGGTTGAAAGTGAAAGACAAAAGGAAGAAGAAGGTTACCATCGAGGCCTATGTTCCTCTCAGCCGTCTCTGTTTGTCCCAAACACTGCCTACTGGCCAGTAATGTTCGAAACCCGTGGAGGCTTTTGTATGATCTCATCTGACCTGTCCTCCCACCCCAAGCCCGTAGATCTCATCCAACGCCCTCACGGCCTCTCTTCTTTCAAAACCCAAGACAGAGTCTATGTGAGGGACATCCCGAAGCGGTACCGTGCAGAACCAAAAATCTACCTAACACGACTCCGCGAGGAATCGCTGAGTTAAAGGCTGTAATAACATCCCAGAGCTACCAATCTAGGTTCTTGCAAACTCTCATGAATGGATGAAGAATTCTGTGTTTACTGAGTCGATGCGTGTGGTGGTGTGCGGTGCATTAGTGAAGACGAGGGAGAGCAGTGGGTGTGGAGTAGGCAAGAAAAGATGAAAAACGAGGTTAAGGTTTTGATTGTGGAGGAATTAAGAATTTTTTTTTTAATATCTGCATTTACGTGGAAGCTACTTGATACTTACATGGCCAAATATACCACAATTCCCTAAATATACTTTTAACTCTAATATTTTAAAAAAATTATTTTTTAAAAAAAGAACTGCCTCTGCGACCCGACCCATTACTCTGATGGGCCTGTGGCCCGGTCGACCCTCTTCATGAAACAGGCTAGGTCCACTTACTATATTAAAATAAGGTGAGAACCTTAAAACTCATCTAAGCAAGCCAGAGTGTCTGTAAGACCCAAGAAAATTCCAATTTTCAAAAAAATAAAATCGTAATTTCGGTAAAAATATGAAAATTTTAAAGATCTGATGACAAACCGACTAATCGCTGAATCACCAATAAATCCACCTACCACACGCCGACCTCGGCACGCCAATTTCACGCTTCGAGACACCCGTGCTCGTGCCGTAAAACTCGCTCTGAGAGACATGATGCGACGAAAGTCACCTATTACATGTACTCGTGACACATGTTGCAAGAGGGTATATGATGATGGAAATGGACGGCCTAGATAGTGCCAAGTGTCAAAAATCTAGAAGAAGGGACATGATGGGAATTAAATGAAATGTTAATGAGATAAGACAAAACAATGAATAGTTGTCTTCTCAAATTGAAAAGCCAAACGTAAGTGTGAGAGGAGAGGAAGATGCAAAGGGCCGGGAGATATGATTTTTAGAGAGAGATTTTCGAGTCATTCCTTAGATTCCTGCACAATCGACCGTTTCGCTTTCAAGGAGCAAGAAGCAAAGTTGCTCTACGCGCGAGGGCCACGCTGCGGCACCGCTGCGGAGTCTCGACAACTCCCAAGAGGTAGGGATCTTTCGCATTTCAGCAAGTATTCTTCGCTAAGAGCCGGCAAACAAGCGTAAAAATGTTTCGAGGCTTGTTTTAAATTCAGAACCTCTGCTCTCAAAGCTTTGAACCTGAGCAGGAAAATTTATTTGGTGTGACCGTGAACAAGAATCTGAGGGTTTCACCGCTCACGTGAATAAGAAGTGAATTTTCGTGTGAAAATGTGTTTGGTCAGAGTGATGTAAAATGAATTGCTCGTGGTTTTTGTTAATTGTACCATGTGAGCTAATCTTTGTGTTGTAATCGACGCGACTTACATAACATGTTTGGCGTGATTTTAATTCATGCTAATATGGCATGCATGCCAATATATTAGCATGAATGCTCGAATCGGGCATCATGCATTCCATATGCACCGGGGCACCCTAGAATATTAGATGAGTGTACACATGAAATGAACAAAACGAAAATGTCAGGAAAGTGAATTTCCGACAAGATTTTCTCCGAAGAATCGCTGAGGGACATTCAACAGATCACTTCTGGATGAGGAATCATGATCGTTTAGGAGAGTTATTCAAAGAATTCGCCTGAGTGGGTAGTCTAATATTTTTACCGCCAAACTTGAGTAAGTTTCTCAAGAACAAAAAGCTTTTGTCAGGAAAAACTCGAATATTTTTACTCCTCGGAGATACTGGCTTAGGCATGCAGGGAGTCTGAGGACTCCTCGACAAGATGCCTCGGGCATGTAGACATTCTAGTAGGTTCATGAAATCACAATGTGATTGTTTGCCATGCATGTGCACCTAGCGGGAGTAACCTAGGTAGGAAATTGGTCACTACAGTTTGCTCACCCCGTCGGCGGATCACCATTGTGCACAGTGGAGCTACTCTCCAGAAGACGACACTCACTAGAGAGCCACGTGAGCCAAGAAAAAGCCGATCGTGATCTTTGATACATTGTTGTATAACATGTATTAGAAATTGTAAACTTTAATATATGTTCAGATTAAGAAGAATGCTGTTAACTCAACCACGTAGATAGCTACTTCTGATATTTCAGAAGATCACGTAGCCTATGGCCATTACCTTACTCGCACGTGGATCCCAGTGTCATCAGGAACTTGTTGGAACAGTTCAGACCTGGGGGGGCAGAGCTCCCGTACAAAGGAGACTCGCCCGATTTTTGTAAGTGGTACCCAAGCTACCTCATGACACCACAAAGTATTCCGCTGCCGACGGTCAGCCAACGAACCCCTGCTTCAGCCATGTCCCTGCTAGAGACTCACTTCATGGTGGCTCATCTGTGCCTTTAAGTCCTCCACCCCCACACCCTACCACAGCATGGAAGCTTCGTTATGGATAAGCATGAAAGTGGAAAAATACGTTGGTAAGAGGTATTTATCACGGATTCTGGCTTCCAAATCCTATATTTGGAATATTAATCCTTGAGTTAAGGAAGATCAGATTTTATTCCTAAAATTGCGAGATTTTATTCAAAATTGCGGAAGATCGGGACGAACCACGTCCTATAAATCGGGGAGATCTCTCATGAGGTAAGGGCATTCTTAACCCGTGCAAAACTCTACTTTTCTTCTCTCCGCTGTTAATCCTAATTCATCTGGGAGAGGTGGCCAAGACACCACCCGCCCCTGACCCACTTTTTTTAGTCACACATCGCGCCGTACGATGCTCGGACGTTCCGATGATCAAGGTAACAAATAATTGGCTGCCTTTATGGGAAACGAATGTAAAGTCTCATCTACGTGCCAAGGCTTAGTCTATCGATTGTTTAGTAGCCCTTCATCACCTGTATCGCCGATTCCTTCCACATCTTAATCATTCGGCAATCTCAATGTCAAGCATTCGATGAACCACCATAGAAGATTAATTCTCAATTGGCTAGACATGGAGAAGAAAACAAGATTTCGACCAAGCAAGATAGATGAAGGAGCTGCAAGGCCATGCCGATCGCTCAGGGAGAATGACCAGCTAAGTGTGCCTGGGATAGAGAAAATCCAAGTGATTCGAAAAGATGCACGAGATACGGCCGAGCCGCCATCCAACCGTCCGCAATAAAGGGAAGGAGGCCATTGTCCCTGACGATGTTGATACGCCAGCAGATGATGAGTTTTTCTCACAAGAATTCCCATCTGAAGCCCCACGGCAAAGGATGCTTGAGGGAGCACAAAGGCTAAATTACGTAAGAGGTCTTCACATCACCCTACCTTCGCGATGTCGCAGCGGCGATCGTGCGGCAAGGGAGAGAGGCAGGCAGGAGGCGTAACCAACCGCCGGTCCTCGAACATCGGGCCAATATTACCTAAAGGTACGATGCCACCGACATTGCTTGCTGGCACGATGCCATCGATGCCCCTGGTACATCCTGCCTTTGGTTCAAGGTCAACGTTCTACATACCGGGTAACTCATCCGGCGCACCCCGACGGACATGCCCAGAGCCCACATTCTTACTTTATGGTCTACGTTTGCTGCACAGAGCGCAGGCATCGCGACCTCACTTATCATATGAACCCACTACAACCAGGCGATGATGCACCGAACATTTCGAAAACACCATTCATCGCGTGTATCCGAATAGTTCTGGTGGCTCATATGCATGGTTCTCATCTCATCAACTGCAATAATTCTACACAATCTCATAGACATTGGGTATCGCAAAGATCTTTGTTCTAAGTACACAAAAGAGGAATATTATCTTCTTACAGCCTATTCTCAAGCAGGAAGAAGAGTCTATTCAAGACTCACAGTATGTCGGCAGTTCGCCATTCAACAAGCTAATCATAAAGACGGACGCAGTGATCAAAATCCCTTAGAGAAGCTTGGGGTCATCTATTCCTTTCTTCCACCACTATCTTTAGATTTGCATCGATGAATGTAAAGAAATTATGCCAAGTTTAATCGATAGATACCCAATGCCGGAGGACAATCCGTAAGAACCTGCATCGTCATGATTGGCGTCGCCGATCGAGGGAAATAAGCTCCATGTGAAGAAGCCGTTTCGATCCGCGGAAGGTTGCCAGAGCAGAGGACCGGAAGAGGTCCCAATGACAACATGTAAAAAAAGAGCTCCCGTAATTCACCCCCCTGAACATCTCTTATGAGAGGCTATTGCCTATCATTCGCGACTTTCCAGAGTTTAAATGGCCTGCATCGATCCAAATGGATCCCTCCCAAAGAAACAAATCCTTTTGGTGTGATTATCATAGAGATCATGGGCATGAGACTGAAAGGTGCTAAAGCTTAAAGTTCTCAAAAGGAAAAGTTGGATCGTGCGACACCTAAGGAGGTATGGTTAGAGAACCCCACCATGTGGTGAATCAGTGGCAAGCTACGGGCGTAATCACAATGACACGACAAATTCCGGGCCGTAATCCGCACCCGCCATAAACTATTTATTGGGGCGCCATTTGACGCACCGCATCGCCAAAGTGCCAACAAAGGACAGGCTCTCGGTGATCGCCGCCAGCAAGGCGCCGGTAAATGCTATCCACAGCGCGTACATGTGAAGAAACTAAGTTAACAGCGGCCCATATCTCCTTCTCATGTAAACCCATCAGATTATCATACTCACTACGATGCATTAATACTACCTCCGGTGACACCCGCTTTTGATATGCATGGTACCGAGATCCTCGTAGTACGCGCACTGCTGGTAACCACCGGTCTTCAAGTAGATGAAGCTTTCCTTAAGTGTGGTGAACTTAGCCGGGCGAATCCTCTCTGGTTTTAATGGGGCAACTACCATAACTCTAGGAGATGTTGCTCTCCCTATAAAAGCCGGGCTGGTCACTCAACAAGTTTTGTTCTTAATTGTCGAAGAATTGGGGCCTTACAACGCCATAATGGGGCGGCCCGGGTCGCACCCCGAAGGAAAGCCATCCCTTCAACCTACCACCGTACCTGCAAGGATTCGACCAACGTCATGTCGACCTTCTAAGGCCAATGAATAAAAATGTTACTTAACTATCTAAGGAATAAAGAGAGGAGAAAAGCTCCGAAAGATATCCCCTTGAAGATCAAACCGCCGTATAGCAATCACTCGCGCCCAAATCGTGCGTAAGAAAATGATCCGCCGGGCCGGATCCCCTGAAAAGAAAACGCTGATCTCGGCCGAAAATGTTCACTTACATTAGTTCTCTCCTATCCAATGAAGAGAGGGAGTAGTTACGACTTGTGTTGTTGAATAACATAGATATATTCGCCTGTAGCCACTCAGATATGGTTGGGATTAACTCGACGGTGGCCTCACATGAATTAAATATTATCTCCACGGCCAGCCTAGTAAGACAGAAAGTGAGGCGTTTCCACCCGGATAGCCATAAGATCATTTAGACGGAAGTAGACAACTTACTGAGAGTAGGTTTCATGAGAGAATTGAAGTACCCCAAATGGCTAGCCAACGTGGTGGTAGTTCCAAAGAAAGGAGGAAAGTGGCGAGTATGTGTAGATTACACTGACCTCAACGAAACATGCCCAAAAGATAGCTTCCCTTTGCCACGTATAGACCAAATTGTTGATGCCATAACCGGGCACGGAATACTATTGTTTCTGGACACTTTCTCTGGGTATCATCAAATTCCCATGCACCTGCCTGATGTAGAAAAAATGGCTTTCATTACACCTCACGGGTTATACTGTTACAATGTGATGCCTTTTGGCTTGAAAATGCTTCCGGGGTAAATTTGGTTGCAGGTCGGGTGACTAAGATTTTTCGACCACTGCGGAAGCAAACCATGGAGGTCTACATTAATGATATGCTTGTGAACTAAGTGAATTCAGTATTCAGTATAAACCTCGCTTGAGATTGAAGGGACATAGATTAGCAAATCTTATAGCAGAACTACTTCAACCAAATGTTGACTGGGGTGACGTTGGCTGGTGGATCCTTGATGTGGACGGTGCTTCTCGCCAGACGGGTGTTAAGACCAAATGATATATACAAATTTCTACCACTATTACCAAAGACCAACTAGAATCCAAGGTAACAACACCAAAAACTTGATAAGACCATGTATAACTTGTATGCTCATAAGAAGAATAATTTTGTCACTAAACTCAATTAAAGATTTACTTTGGTCTTAAAAACTGCAAGTGCACAGGTCGTACAAGTAATAAAGTGGACCATAAGTCCGGATATCGCTCCCACGTAGATCGGAAAGGACTTAAATTTCAACTACCCTAACTACACTCAAGTTCTACAATTATTTGAACTTAGTTTAGATGAAAATTTAGTAACCTAATAAGAATTTTAATAACTAGAATCCTACATTTGATATAAAGGGAAAAAAAAAGTTAAATCCTAAATGTAAACTGGACTGAACCAGATTATTGCTGGAAGTAAACACTGGGATTTCACTACTGTGAAATTATCAATTCCTGCATCCTAATCTCATTCTATTTTCCTCGAGTCGAATTTGAATTTTTCAAGAGGCAAGGTAGTATAGTTTGATTCCTCCTCTAACCATACTTTTCATCGAGTAGAAAGTTCATATGCTCATTTTTGAAACATGATTCTAATCAATTACTTTTTAAATAGAATTTCAGAAGATCCGGTATTTTCTTTCCAATACTTCATACCCATTTCTTATGATCAAGTATTTCTTGCTTCCCAAGATAAAGGCAACGGCTAGATTTCTTACAAACAAGAACGATGTCTCATCCTTAAGATCCGAAAGAGTTTTCTCTTTCTCGATTAGATCTCATGCCACGAGATCAAGATCATTCTTCCGCATCAAGAGAGATCTCTAATCGATTAAATTGATATATCACTCAAACCTATTCTCAAACCATGAGAAAATTGAGGATTTATTCCAAGTAACTCCTTCGCAGCCTCATTAGTTCTTTAATATTAGTCTAGCATATCCCCAAGTAACTAGTCTAAGCTCTTAGGAATCTCCATCTCTGTGTCACTCAGAGGGCTTCCTGGAAATCAGAGCCAAACACAAGTCCTTTCATGGGTATAAGCTACTAAAATTGGGAACAAATAAAATCAAGATCAACACCATCCAAATAAATTCAAAATTCAACTCAAGAAATTTTCTTCTCATATGCAGAAAAGACCATAACTAATGATCGATCTTTCCAAATGGAAGTCAGATTCTCGAACCCGGATTACAGTGTACATTGAAATACCGATCGAAAATTCCACTGCAATCGCAGAATCAATCAAAGAAATGATTTCCGCCTTTTGTCCGAGTTCATTGAATTCAAATGAAGAATCATAAATGAATTTCAACATTAAATTTAAACTTCAGCTAACACTCATTGCTTCGTGATCCAAGAACGAATCAAAATCCCACGCTAAAGATAATCTACGAAGAAAAGAAAAATAAGAAAAATAAAAAGAAAAGAAAAGAAAAAAAATATAATACAAAAGAGTCCTCAGCTTCCTAGATACTCTGGTTCGTCGTTGTCGATCGATCGGGCCTTTGCTTCGCAGTTGCTTATATTTACATGTAGCCCTAAAAGTTCGGGGCCCTAAAATTAAGGCTAAGGTGTGAATCCTAAGCATTTTGGCCCAGATTTGCTCTCCTGTCGCGACCTGGGTCATGGTGCGACAGAGTTTTGTGGGTCTCTTGTTGTAGTCCTCGTAGCACCCTTTCCGACCTGATCCGGCTCTTAGCTGGGTCCGACCGAGTCCCGGTTGCTCGAATGTCACTCAATCACCTTATCAAAATCATTTATCAAAATACGCCGTAGCCATACTCAATTGGTATAAAAATCCTTCAAATATGCGTAAGCTGCTTTTAAGGGGTAAACCCATTTCATTTCATTCATGCAAAAGTACAATTACTATAAAGGCATATCAAGCATTTTCAAATGATTTACAAAATAGATATTCAGAGTTGAAATTATTTTTACAAAATATCAATGTTCAAAAAGAGATATAGGGTGAATGCATATGTTGGAACATACTCCACAATTCTTTCTTTATGACTCGACGCTCCTCGATCTTGCTTTTCTCTCCTGTTCAATCGGTGCCTGTGTATAGATAAAACTACACGCTAAGCATTTTCATGCTTAATGGTTCTATACAATTCCATTCTCGCTTCGCTTAAATCAAATCATGCAATTTCTTTACTAAACAAACTTTCGTATCTTTTTGATGATCAATGTCAATACAATACATATACTTATTTCATATACAATCATTTATGGTTCATCGACAACCTAAATATACACTTCCCATATGCAATAAGTCATTGATAATCAAATCATGGCTTCACAATACTCTTTCATTTCAATTCGCAATCATGCTTTTCAATTCCAATTTGTCACAATCTCAAATCAATCTAATCTCGGTTTTGCCTCAAACAAATTTAACCTATGTTTTCGAGCATACGTGATATCGTAATCACTGCACGATTCCACGGCTGCGTATCGATATAAAAATGGTTTTATAACATAGTACGGTCCCGCTGGGCTGTTGACTGGTTATTAAAAAAAAATCAATTAGTGAACACTACCGATATAGTCCCACTAGGCTGTTGATCGGAGTGGCACATCAATACAATCGTTCGCGGTATTACTATTTTGACCTCTATTGGTATACCAATCTATCCTTCATACGAACTAAACGTTTAACATTCAATTAAGGGCGTTCAAATCTTTTATAGCAACATACCGTACAATATGTACATTTGTATAAACAGTTCATTTTCAATACTCATGCAATTTTCATTTGCAAACATTTCACAATCAATTTCTTCAAATCAATTAAAACAATTCAATATGCTTTTTTTATGCATGTAGATCAATAGTTCAAATCTTGGAACGAGAATAGGGGAAAATAGAACAAACCAAAATCGTCACTTTGATTCTAATCTTCGGAATCTCGACTTCAATGCGGGCATTCCTCCTCGTCAGCCCCTATTCAAATACAATGACAATCACATATTAGTAGGTTATTCTAGGAGTTTTTGGTCAGGGTTTATGTCTACCTAATACCCCTTCACTTGAAAAATTTTCTAGGGACACATGAGCCATAATTTGCTCATGCTTCCTTTAAGAAAATTTTATCTTTATGAGTCTATTTTTATTAGGAATTGGAATCATCTCATTTGGATCACCCAAACTCAAGTTACGACATTTTAATGCTGAACCTGTCAAGATGCCCAAATCTCACTCTGCTACCTACTGTTATTCCCACACGAAGTCTTAACTCCATAAATTGATAATGGTTCCTTCTACTCATTTGAAGCTATGGTTCTGGGCTGTTTCTTCTCCAACTGTGAATCATCCAATTTGGATCACCAAAACTCAAAGTTATTGCATTTTACACGCACCACACTAAATTTGCAGTTAAAATCGATCGTTCTTACACATAGCCCCACTTTGACAAATTTATGGGCACTTTGGCGTTACAATTTGCATACACTTCCTTCAATTAAATTATTCCCCTAGAAGAATATTGTACCCATAATTTTGAATCACTCAATTTGGATGAGTGAAACTCAACTTATGGCCAAAACGCTATAACAATACCCAAAACAGAGCATAACCCGTGAGCTACCCTGAGCTCACATTTAAGTCCCTATTTGGGAGCCTTAGAACTACAATTTGCTCATGGTCCCTTATATACATTTTTAGAAATATCTCTTATGGTTTTTTATGAATTGGAATCACTTCATTTGGATGATTATAACTTAATCTATAGCCAAAACAAGAACAGGGGTCTTGACAAAATTTTGACAGCATTTCCTTTGAAAACCCAACATTTTCCCTTTTTACAAACACTCATCCAAACCAATCAAAACAATGCAAAACAATCTCAAACTGAATTAAAACCATCCAAGAACACTTTATACCACATTTGGGGTTTTATTAAACCCAAACATAAGTAGAAAGGGGGTTAGGGTTTGGTTTTTCTTACCTTATATCCCTTTCAATCTTCAATGCCAAGCTTTCTTCTTCAACTTGATCTCTTAAAATTCGCTTTAATGAGCAAGAATCACAACCCTCTCACTTTTCAAGCCCTAGCTCTCCCTTTCCTCTCTCTCTCTCAAATTGTTTTGCTCAAAATGAGCTTCTCACACCACTTTGGTCTTAAATATCCCATGTCACACAAGGCCTTGCTCGCCTTGCCTTAAAAATCCATTTTTGGGTTTAAGTTCTCCTAATTGCTACTGCTCCACTATTTGTTTCTATTTGCATTTAAATTCCTTACTAATCACAGATTTACATTTCTTCTTTCTAACTTACGACCCTTAGGTCCTTATTTCACAATTTCCAAATTTCGCTTTTTTCATCAGTTTATTTTCAGTTCAATTAATTTCTCATTTCTTTAGCATCTTTATATTTGCATTTGGCTTTTAGCCATATAATAATTTAATCAACATTCATTTAACACCTCAAAATTCCAAAGTTAGCTCATAATTTATAAATTCTAATATATAATAAAAAATTATAAAAAAATTCTAGGGTATTTTCAGGGTGTTACAACTCTCCCCCACTTAAGAAAATTTCGTCCTCGAAATTTACCTTAGTCAAATAGTTGCGGATACTGCTGCCGCATCGTTTCTTCACTTCCTGCCAGCTTCTTCCTGGGCCGGTGGTTTCTTCACAAAGACACTTTTAACTAACTAATCTTCTGTATTCAAGAATTTTTCTTTCACTCTCTCGAGCCAAGATCCCACCGGCTCTTCCCTCATAGGTGAAATATGGTCTCAAACAATTGTCTACGAAGAGAGACTACATGTGACTCGGTCCGATCTATACCTCCTCAAAGATTGAGACATGGAAAACATTACGGATCTTTCCAAGTCCTGAGGTAATTCTGCCATCCGTATGTCACCTCCGGACCCACTTTTTCAATCACTTCCATAGGCCAAGAAATCCTAAGGCTTAACTTGCCATTTTTCCAAATCTCATCACCTTCTTCCAAGGCGATACTTCGTAAACACTTTTTCGTCGATCTCATATCGAATATCTTTTCTTTCATATCTAAGATATGATTTTGTCTACTCCAAGGGTCGCCTTCAATCTTTCTTTAATCATTTTCACTTTTCTTCAATCTCAGACAAGCTCCGGGCCAATCACTTTCTTTTCGCTCAATTCATTCAACACAAACTACAGCCTCTTATTTTCCCATATAAAGCCTCAGAAGTGCACCATTCCAATACTCTTGATTGAAACTCGTTGTTTGTGACACAATTCAAATAAAGGAATGTGTCTATCCCAACTATCCTCATAGTCGATCACACAACTCCTTAACATATCTTCCAGAATCTGAATCACTCTTTCTAATTGTCCATCCATTTGTGGGTGGAACGTTGTGTTTGAAGTTCGCCGAAAGTGCCTAAAGCCTTCTTACTACTTCCCAAAATTCAAGTAAACCTCTGGATCTCTGGCCTAAAAAATAATGGATATTGAACCCATGCAACCAAACTATTTCCTCGACATACAACTCTACTAGCTTGTTAAGGAATAGCCTGGCTCACCGGTAGGAAGTGAGTCGACATGGTCAATCTACCCACTACGACTCCAACCGAGTCATGCTTTCTCCTCACAATGGTAACCCAACAACAAAATCCATGGTAATCTGGCCCCATTTTCACTCCCGCATTCCGATAGGCTACACAATCCCCGGCAACTTGATGTCGCTTTACTCCTTTGGCAACCAAACACTTGGTTACAAACTCGACTCTATTCATTCCTGACCACCGTAATGACATTTTCAATCTTGATACATCTTTATGCTACGGATGGGAGCAGCAAAAGATCCACTATGTGCCCTTAAGTATGGCTTTCCTCAACACATCATCGGTACACAAAACCCGATCTTTATAATGTACAATACCCCATCTTCATTTACTCAGAACCTCATTTCTACCATTTCCAATCCGACCACATAGCAACAATTCTTTCATCTTTCACAGGCTCTAGCACCTCGCATTCAACAAACTCGCCTCGCTTATCAATTTCCGGCCATTACCATCGCACGAATGCAAGTCAACGAGCAATGAGCATTCAACGCCAAGCGCTTGCATTGTCTTTCTACTCAAAGCGCCGACCATCACATCATCGGGCCTTTCCTCGGGTGATAATCAATCATGCGCCATATAATCTTATCACTCCATCCATCTCCTTGTCTCAAGTTAAGCCTCGCCATGTAGGGCAAATGCTTAAGACTCTTATGACGGTAATAAATGAAGCACTTTTCTCCATACAAGTAATAAAGGTTCTAAATTTTCAACGCAAAACAATTGCAAGACCTGCATCATGCTAGTAGTAGTTCTTTTCTACGCGACTAACTTTCAAGCATGCTACCACTTTACCCACTTGCATTAGGACACATCCAAGTCCATTTAGTGAAGCGTCACTAAAGATCACATATTTCTTACCGCAGGTCGACTGAGTAAGAACCGAGCCTTGGTTAAGAATGCTTTCAGTTTATCAAACTTCTTTGACATTTTTCACCCCATTCAAATTTCATACTTTTTCCTGAGTTAAGCCTCGGGCTATCGGGTCGATCATCGAAAACCCCTTAACAAATCTTCTCGTGAGTAACCGCCAATCCCAGTGAAACGACGCACTCCCGTAATAACATTTCTGGCTTCCGGCCCGACAAATCCACTTCTATTCTTCGATCCACTCGAATTCCTTCTTTCAATACAATGTGCCCAAGAAAGGATACTTTATTCAACCAAAACTCACACTTGCTCAGTTTCGCATACAACTGCTCTTTTCTCAAAGTCTCAACACTACCCGAAGGTGTGTCGTGGATTTTCCTCATCCGAATACACAAGAATGTTGCTCAAGAACACTACAACAAACCGATCCACATACGATCGTAAAAAACACGACATTCATTAGGGTTCAAGGGTTCACTAGAGCACTTCACAAACCAAACGAATACAAGGAACTCAAGTACGTCCATATCGCGCTCTAAACGCCGCTTTATGCACATCCACATCTTTAATTCTCAATCGATGATACCCGCATCGCAAGTCGACCTTCGAAAAAGATACTGGCACCTTTCATTGTCAAACAAATCATCAATTCGGTAACAAATACTTATTCTTTACTTGGCCAACTTGTTCAGCTTGTCTATAATCAATACATACCAAGTGTACCATCTTTCTTCTTAACAAAAGCACGGAGCTCCCTACTCAAGTGATACACTTGGTCGAATAAACCCTTTTTCTAGTAGTTCTTGCACCCAGCTTCAATTTTAATTCGCTCGGAGCCATTCTATGGTGTAATGGATGTCCTGCGCGGCACCTAAGACAACGTCAATAGCAAACTCAATCTCCCTCCGTGGAGGCAACTCGAAATCCTTCCCAAACACGTTATGAAAGTCACTAACTAGGGATATCTGACACATTAGCCTTGCCTCTTTACCGTATCAATCACATGAAGCCAAGTAGTTTCACATCCTTTCGCACCATTTTTCTAGCAAAGTTGGTCGCGATATCACATTAGAGAGGTAGCTCGACCACTTCGCCAATGAAAGTTACTTCATCCTCATTCGGACGCTCTCAAGGTCACTCTTTTTCATTCTACATCCACCATCATCAATGATCAACTAAACCCATCCCAAAACATCTAAACTCCCAAAGGATAATCTGAACAAATCCCTAGGAACCCATACTCGTATTCTGGATGGGGAAATCTCTATACACTCTATTCACAATAACACTATGCCTAAGCGTTCATCACCAAGATGTCATAATTTGGCTCCAGCTCCTGCAAATTTTTCACACTCAGGTATGTCGCATAAAATATACGAGCGGGTCGATCCGTGGTCAAATCAATGCATGCATGCTGGTATCAAAGATTCGGGAAATTACCAACCACCGCTTCATCCCGAGCTCGTATCTCCAGCTGCTTCTACTGCATATGCCCCAGCCAGAGCACCGACCCATCCGCCTACCTAAGGTCCGCGGTCCCCTTGTCCTGCACTGCTGACGCAACACCTTGTCGCCTTTCCGCGCCATCAAGCCGCACTCAGTCCCGGGTGCTGGTAAATGAACGAAGCTCAATCTCTCTCATCTATGCTCTTTGGGATCCACAAATCAAACAAGCACCTCGTAAGTCTCCAATACTTCCCTTTTGCGATTTTTCCCACAATGGGAGCAATGAGGAGTAGTTCGTCCTCTTAGCACCTCCCGGGCAGGCACGCATCGGATTTGGCAGAGAGGTATCGCAGAACAGTCAGATCTCGATCGGAATCACTGCCCTTAATTCTGCGCTGCAACCGGAACTGATCGGGATTCTCCGGCCTTTATTCCTCTCTTATTTCATCATATCTGAACACCACAACAGGCACTTTAACATCAAATCAGCTACATCACGGTTGGCGGCAGCTGGCACCACTCTCCACTCACTTTCTCCCAACGTATCCCGGTGTTGCTGACTTAACGGATCTGACGCATGCGACACTTGATCGCAAATATCCCAGATTATGAAAACTTCTATAAAGCTGAATGATGATAGCATTTACATAATCACTCATTTCATCTAAGAAGACTTCCTATGTGGAGACTCAGGTGTACATCACAACTATCACCATAAACTCAACCTTAGGAGGCAGCACATCAATCACCCAGTGGTGGCACATCACTAATATTCGCAGCAACATCCTTATCACTGCATATAGAGGGCTCATCATCCTCTTCTAATATCCTTAAAATCTACCTGCCTGCATCTTGCCATCCTCCTCAATGGTTGATTGTCGAGGGCAACCGCAAATTCCTGTCAGGTTACTCTTGTAACGCCACAATGTACCTCCTGGAGGATATCAATAGCACCTCCTACCACTTGTTCCGATTCATTTATTGGTGGAGCATGAGATGCTTGTCCACCTTCCACACTAGCAGGACTGTTTGGGCGATTCCCTTGGTCATCCTCGACCCTAAGGGGAGCTGAACTATCCATGCTTATCCTATTAAGACCAGCAAGATCCGCGTCAAAGTCATGTCATCCTTTATATGTAAATGCAATGTATGTCAAATACCATTTTCAAAATCCTTTTACAAAATTGTTTAGTGCCTTTTTCCAAAAACGCCTAAACCTAGGCTCGATACTGGGTGGGCTGAATGTAGCATCCCCTTCCGCCGACCCATTCGCGGTCCGAACCGAGTCCGGCCGCTCTAATGTCACTCAATCACCTTATCAAAATTCCGTATTTATCAAAAACACGCCGTAACGCTACACTTCGCCTGGATACAAAATCCTTTTCAAATATGCGAAAGCTGCTTAAAGGGGTAAGCCCATTTCATTTCATTCATGCAAAAGTGCCACTACTATAAAGGCATATCAAGCATTTTCAATGATTTACAAAATAGATATTTAGGAGTTGAAATTGTTTCTTTTACAAAATATCAATGTTCAAAAAGAGATATGGGGTGAGTGCATATGTCGGAACATACCCGCACTCTTTCTTCTTTATGACTCCGACGCTCCTCGATCTTGCTTTTCACTCATGTTCAATCTGCCTACGCATAGATAAAATCTACACGCCAAGCATTTTCATGCTTAGTGGTTCTATACACCCTATTCTCTAAGCCAGCTTTAAATCGACATGCATTGTACTAAAAACATACTTTCGCATCTGATGATCAATGTCAATACAATACATATACTTATTTCATATACAATCATTTATGGTTCATTGATCAAATCCAAATATACACTTCCATATGCAATAAGTAATTGATAATCAAATCATGCATTTCACAATACTCTTTTCATTTCAATTCGCAATCATGCTTTTCAATTCCAATTTGTCACAATCTCAAATCAATTCAATTCGGTTCTGCCCTTAACAAATTTAACCTATGTTTTCGATATACAGGATATCGGAATCACCGACACGGTCCCGCTAGCCGTAGGCTCAAGATAAAAATGGGTTTTATAACACACACATCCCGTTAGGTCACTGGACATTATTAAAGAAAATCAATTTCAGTGAACACTACCGACACAAATCCGCTTAGGTCGCTGGATCGTAGTGACACACCAATACAATCGCCGTAGTAATCGCTTATTTTGGACTCTATCGTATACCAATCATCCCTTCATAATGGTAATCTAAATGCAAATGGTTAACATTCAATTAAGGGCGTTTCAAATCTTTTTATAGCAACATACAATACAATATGTACATTTGTATGTTCCGCTCATTTTTCAATACTCATGCAATTTTCATTTGAAACATTTCACAATCAATTTCTTCAAATCAATTAAAACACCAATATGCTTTTATGCATGTAGAACAAATAGTTCAAATCTTGAAACGAGAATAGGGAAAATAGGAACAAAACCAAAATCGTCACTTTGATTCTAATCTTCGGAATCTCGACAATGCGGGCTTTCCTCCTCACAGCCCCTATTCAACACAATGACAATCATATTAGTAGGTTATTCTAGGAGTTTTCGGGTCGTGGTTTATGCTCCACCCGAGGCCCCTCACTTGCAAAATTCTGGGGACACATAAGCCATATTTTTCTTCATGCTTCCTTCAAGAAAAATTTTTTAGCTCTATAAGTTTATTTTTATTAGGAATGGAATCATCTCATTTGATTACCCAAACTCAAGTTACGATATTTAATGCTAAACTCGGGGTCAAGATGCCGCTCACTCGGTTACCTACTGTTATTCTGCACACATCCACTCATAAATTGGTTATGATTCCTTATACTCATTTGAATCTTATGGTTATACTGTTTCTCTTTCTTCCTCCAACTCGTGAATCATCCAATTCTGATCACCAAACCTCAAGTTATCAGATTTTACATCTAGACTACTCCAATTTGCAAAGGTAATCGATCGGTCTTACACATAGTCTAATTCCTCGACAAATTTCGAACTTTTAGTGGTTACACTTGTATACAATTCCTTCAAGTAAATTATTCCTATAAGTTCATTTTACTCCATAATTTTGAATCACCACTGGATGAGTGAAACTCAACTTATGGACAAACACTATAACAATACCCAAAATGAAGATAACCCAAGTGGAGCTACCCTTAGCCTGTAGTTCTCTTAAGCCCATTGCATTCTTTGTAGCTACAATTTGCCTCGGTCCCTTCTATACTTCTTTGTAGACATATATATTATATTCTTTAAGAATTAAAATAACTTCATTTGATTATTATAAACTCTATATATAGCCAAAATGTAAGAATTAGGGTCTCTGACAAAATTTTGACAAAAGATTTTTGAAAAACCCAACATTTTCCCTTTACAAACACTCCTCCAAACCAATCTAAACAATGCAAAAAATTAATCCCTAAACTGAACTAAACCATCCAAGAACACTTTTATACTACATTCGGGGGTTTTATTAAACCCAACACAAAGTAGAAAAGGGACAAGGTTTGGTTTTTCTTACCTTAAATCCCTTTCAATCTCACCCGCCAAGCTTTCTTCAATCCTGATCTCTAAACTCTACTGGTGGGCAAGAATCACAAACTCCTCACTGCAAGCCCTAGCTCTCCCTTCCTCTCTCTCTCAAACCCGCTTTGCTCAAAATGAGCTTCCAAGACCACTTTCGTCTTAAATATCCCATGTCACAAGGCCCTTGCTCGGCCTTCTTTAAAAAATCCACTGGGGTTTAAGTTCTCCTAATTGCTAGCTCTCGCCTCACGGTTTTCTTGTCTCTATTTACATTTAAATTCTCACTATTCAATGCACTCTTAGACATTTCTTCTTTCTAACTCTATGACCCCAGTCCTTATTTCTAATACCAATTTTGCCCTTTTCACTTGGGTTTGGCTCTGTCTGAATTAATTTCTCATTTTAAGATTTAATATTTCAGATTCGCTTTTAGCAATATAATAATTTTAATCAACATTCATTTAACACCCCAAAAAATACCCATGTCGTCTTAATTTGACACCAATATGGTAATAAAATTATATAAAAAAAAAAAAAAAAAAAAAAAAAATTTCTAGTATTTTGGGGCTGCTACACCTTGGCTTGCAGTGTATAGTCCTCCACGCGTATCAAGATCTCGTGTTGCTCCTTCGCTTCAAATATGGCCAACGTATTGAATTGCGATAGTCTTCTTCCTTTCAAAGATGAAAATTTTTGTCGCGACAGTTTCCTTTCATTGCGGACAATATTTTGTGCATTCCTCAAAAGTTGCCATGCCCGCAACATCGATAATCATGTTGCAACACAATCCCTGAAGGCAGCCTCGCAGCTGGGTGTCATGACCCAAGTTTCCATGTTGCGACAAGATCTCTGTTCAGGTTATGTTGCAAAACTGTCTCAGACATTCGCATTTTTGTCGCGATCCGTAAAGCTCCATCGCGATATAGGCTTGTTGCCACCGAGGCGCTAGACTTCTTGCTGCCCAGTTCGATGCTGCCACACGGCTTCGCGTTGGTCAATATTCGCCGTCGCGAATCTCAGCTTTCATGTCGCTAATAAGACTCTTCTATGTTCAACTTAATTGTTCTGTCGTGACCTAGTTTGCTCTATCACGACGTAACTTCTTCGCGATTGTGTTAAACTTTGTCGCGGACATAGAAAAGTCCGTCGCTACCTTGTTTCACGCTATTCGCCTTATTTCTGTCGCAACATTAAAATCCATGTCGCCAGATATCGGTGCCATATCTCTCAACAAAGTGGAAGGTTGTAACGTTGGTTTCTTTTGTTTCGACCAGGCCAGTTCAACAAATAAGCATCATTTGTCGCGACATAATTTTCTTGTCGCAACTGAACTTCGTCTTTCAATGCTCTCTTCTATCTCAACAGGCTCCTCCATGTTGTGCGAATCGTGTTATCACAAAGTAGATTCCACGCGATGCGATTCCGCCTTTGATCTTTCCTATGTCACAACATAACTGGATTCGGCTCGGGCCGATTTCTTCCCATTCCTATCATGCACATGCCATCTTCTTTGTTACACCTAGCCTATCCGCTAATTTTTAGATTCAGGTTGCATTACGTAAAATATTGTTGCGAATAATGTTTTCTAGCCATTTGCTTAGATGTTCTGTCGTGACCTAGAAATCTTGTCGCAATAGAGACTGTCAGAATCGTTGTTTTTTTCTCTTTCTTTTCATGAAATCTCTCATTTTTGAATTAAATCCTGAAAACATAAAGTTTGTAAATAATCCATAATTTGGCATTAAACAGCTCTGAAATTACTAAAAACAAGCCAGAAAAATGGATTAAAAATAGATGAGTTTAAGACTCATCAACAGGAGCTAGAACATGCCATACGACTAGACTTCCTCGCGTCTATTAATGTGACTAAATATGAAGCAATCCTAGCCATATTTGACCTTGCAAACTTTGTATCCTCAAAAAAACTCAACTCTTAACCGGTGTGACGGTGTAAATGGGAGAATACTTAAAACGCTGGCACTCAATGATGTCGGGCATATGCAAGTCCGTTAAGCAACGACGAGTTTTGCTTCGAAGCTGAGCATATCCTAGGATTCGAATGTGAAAGGGTAGGATGCGCTCGGGTCGTAGGGCCGCTGGCTCTCTCCCAAAGAAAAGAAACGATATTCCTTCCTGTTTATCTCCAGCTGGCATCGTCAATTACTACCAACCATGTAAACAAAATAGATGAAGACTGTTTCCTTCCCCGATGACTCCACAAGGTGCTATTCGAGCTCGTGGAGAATCGGGCTAGATAATAAGATCAAAGCCATAAGATTCAAGTCCAGCGCTAGATTTCTCCCCTTAAGTGAATGGGCAATATATGTGCTGCCCTAGAAGGGTCAGGATCTCAAGTGTCTCACCAACCAACAGGGGTAGTATGTATTGGCAGAACTCCATGGAGGAATATGCTGAAACCATATAGGTAGAACTTCGGCTCACAAGGCCCATACGCAAGGTTATTATTGGCCAACCATGAAAGTAGATACAACCACCTACATCAAGAAATGCCACCGCTGCCAATGACAAGCCCCTTATCTTGCTGGTGTCGCCTAAGACTCCAACCACCACCTACAAGCCCCGCCTCGCACAGGATTGATATAGTTGGTTCACGCCTACCGCCAAATTTCGTAAAAGCTATTGGCTTGCCACCGACTATTTTCAAGAAATGGATGTAAGCCTAAGCCTCACTTCCATCAAAGATAAAAAGAAGCTGTTCAATTTGTTTCGGAAGAATATAGTATGCCGATTCGACATTTTAGTTAATTGTAATCGATAATGGCTGCGCTTGATAGCGTATATTCGGGAATTTTTTCCATGAGTTGAAAATCAAGAACTTGTATTCAATCCCACGATACCCCTAGAGCAATGACCAGGCAAAATCATCCAACATAACTCTCTTAACTACTTTGACAGCTAAACGAGGTCAATTACAATGAAAAAGGAGGAGGGGAGTGATGAGTGTAAAACTTATCTATTTTTAATCCATTTTTCTGACATGTTTTTAACTGTTTAAGATCTATTTTTATGCCAAAATTTGGAATATTCATCAACTTTGTGTTTCTATGTGCAATTATCGAAAAGGAGAGAATCTCAGCTGGTAAAAGAAGCAAAAAGAGGATAAACAGCTAGCCCCGTGTCGCGACACAACATTTGGCATGTCGCGACACAAAAATTCAAAGTAGGCCCTCGAACTATGTCAGAGCTAAAGAATCTATGCGTCGCAACCAAGATCGTCGAAAAACTGGCGCCGAAAAGAGCTTCCGCGTTGCGATCAGAAGTTTTCTGGTCACGCATGTAACTCTCAAGAAGATTTCAAGAAAGCTGTCGCGGATAACCCCTAAATATGTCGTGACATACTTAAGGTCAATGGTGAAAAGAATCAGGTCGCGACATTATTTTTTATGTCGCAACATAAAAAGCCGAAGATTACCGGAAAGGGAACTCGTCACGACAAAAGATAATTATGTCGCGATAGAAAATATTAGGAAGGCAAAACAAGTGAGTTAAGACAAGTGTTTTATGTTGCGACAAAGTTTCCATCATCAAGCCAACTCAAGGAAATCATGTTGTAACATAACAATTAGAATTCACAACCAAGGGGAACACAATCTTTGTCACGACAAAGATTATTTCTATCGCGACAGACAAAACATGAAGGAGGTGAATTCCCTATAGTGACAAGATACTGAAGAGCAACACAAGAAGAATGGAAACAAAGAAACTTCTTGTTGCAACATAATCAAGAGTTGCTGGCAAAACCTGTGTCGCGACAAAGAATTTTTCTGTCGCGACAATAAAAGCTAAGGAATGATAAAATTCTGTCACGACAAGAGAATAGTAAGTCGCGATAGAAATTGAAGAAGACTTGAGAATGGCCAAGGCAATTGTGTTGCAATATATAATTCTATGTCACACAAACAAATTTCTAACAAGTGACAAGAACCTGAGAAGAAAAGTCTATCGTGACAGAAAATTGCTAATGACTTAAGGAAGTCATGTGGCGATAAAGGCAACTCTATCTCGAAAAAGTTGCAAGGCTGAAAAACAATTGTTTGTTGCGACAAGGAAAATTACGTCGCGACAGACTCCAGAAGGACAAGGACATGAGAAGCTGGGTGCAAACAGGTTTGGTGTCGCGACATAAGGCATTTTTGTCGCGACAATAACAAGACTACTGAAAGAAATTAATGTCGCGACATCAACAAAGTATGTTGCAACACAAATCAAGAACAAGCCCAGAGAAAAGGTTGCGATAGAAAAACGAGAAGCTACGACAGAGGAAGCGACAAAGACTGGAGGTTCTGTCGCGACAAAACTTTTTATGTCGCAACAAAGAGACCAAATTGGGCCAGAATTTTGGGGATTCACAATGCAATTAATGAAGTGAGGCCCATCAGTGGAAAGCCTATAACTACACGCTTTTAGGGCAACGTGCGTAGCTTTCAACTCTAGGATTGGTGAAGTTGGAAGACTCTGGTACATTTTTTTATTTTAATTTTCTTTCCATTTTAGTGTAATTAGTTTTAGCAATTTTCTTTTAGTCAATTTATTTTCCTTTAATTTTATGGACTTGGGTATTGTACTGAAGTGCAGCTTCAAGCTGGTATTTCTTTATAAATTCTTCTTTTCATTAACTATTTGATTTAAATGGATGTTGAAGGTTTGGCGGAGTTCATTTTATTTCGCTTTGTTTATACTCATGAATTTTCCTGATTAGTTAGTCACTAATACAGCAAACCGCTTTGAGAAGATGAGCTCACGGAAATGGGTATTCATGATAGTCATTTTACTCGCATAAGGAGGAAGGAAGCTAATTAGAATTATTGAATTTATTCGACGTAATGTTCATAAATTTACTGTTTCCTCAAGATTTTCGCATCTTCACGTAATCTTGGCAATGCAAAGTACTGTGTCTCACTCTGATTTCTAAGAGGCCCTTTGCGTGATACAGAGATGGAAAATCCTCGAGTGCGTATCGCTCTCGTGGGTATGGTAGATCAATACTATGGAACTAATGAACTTTGGAAGGATTACTCGATAAATCACCAACTTACTTATAAGTCAGATAATTTGAATGAAGTATTTGTCTAATCACTGCAGGTTTCTCATCTTTTGAAGAATTGATTCCTCGATCCCATGTTAGTCGAAAGATCTAATCAAGGAGATGGAGATTTGCATCGAAGTGTAGGATAAGGTGTCAATCAAATCGGGAGAAGACTCAAGTAAGATCCCGGCTTTACGGGGCAAGAATTTTAGTCCTAAGATCTCGAGTATGAAGTAATCGCAAGGAAAATGCTTGATTCTTAAATAGTGGTTATATATTACAAGTAATTGATTAGAATCATGTCTCCCAAAAATGAATATGAACCTTAATCGCGAAAGTATCATATGGAGAAATCCAAACCATACTATCTCAGATTCCCGACAAACTCAATTTTCCAATTGACGATCGAGCTAAATTGAAAATGGTGCAAAATCGACATATTAACCCGATCCGCATCCAGCTTTGTCTCACCTGCTGAATCCTAATTCCCACATTTATTAAACTTTATGCTTGTATATTTAAGATTTCAGTCTAGGACTCTTATTATCATATCATATCAGGCCTCTTATTATCATATTAGTGGAGTCCAAATAGTAACGATCTTGAGTAGTTGGGGTAGTTAGTCTTTTAATTTATCATCTATCCTTGTGGAAATGATATCTGGACTTTAAATATCCACTTTTATTACTTGTACGACCTATGCACTTGCAGTGATTGAGACTACAAACACAAATTTTAAATGAGTCATCTTACAAGAGAAAACAATTCCATTTTTTCATACATATGAAAAATGGTCTCAACAAGTTTATGGCATTGATGCCTGGGATTAGATAATATTCCTTTGGTGACAGTGTCATAAATTTGCATATCATTTGGTCCTATAGTTTTTGTGCCAAGCCTCGAGGATAGATGAAACGTTTAAAGATCAATATTCTAACCAAAAAGGGATTTACTAATTTGGACATTTTTCTTTATGATATTATTTTTTAGAAAATCACAAAAATAGTTTAAAAGCAAAAGTGAGTCAAGAAAGCCATCGACATTTTTCTCGTGGAGCATAATGGAGATAACTGCTTTCCCATAGGATCTATTTGATTTTAGTGTGTTTCTATTTCAGAAGATTTAAACAGATAGAAGACTAGAAGAAGATCTACCGCTTCTGCATAATCGAAATGCAGGTAGAACACTACAGAATTTGAGAAGGATCACAAGTGCAGAATCTAGAAATATGGCACATCAAGGAGACAAATTGCAAGCTATTCCAGAAGAAGAAGAAGAAGTAGAGAGAAATCAAAGGCCTAATACTATGGAGGACTTTTGGAGGCCTACTATCCAAGAGAGAGTACTGGCAAAGAAGACAACCTCGCAATCAAGCAAACACCTTGAAATAAACTAGCATTGATTACCAGGGGTAGCAACACCAATTCACAGTCACTCTAAAGATCCCACGAGCATATGGGGAGATTCATGCAGGATGGCCAACATAGTCGGGAGAGAATCAAGCTGCAACTCTTCCTTTCACGAGAGACGGGCGTTAACATGGCTTAATTCATTGTCGCTGACGTTGAACACTTGGGGGAAGAGTTGGTGTGGAGGCATATATGAGTAGATTTTTTCCTCCAAATTCTAATCGCTGGAGAGGAAGCAGAGAAATAATTGTTTTCTGCCAGGAGAAGAGGAGAGTTCAAGCAATGCATGGGAGAGATTCAAGAGATCGCTGAAAAGATGTCCTTATGCATGGAATAGATTCGACCACTTAGGATGGGAGCTATTTCCATCATGCCATGAATTATGCCTCCAAGGGTATAATTGATGCATCCTGCTGTGGAGCTTTTAAAAGAAGAAATGCAAAGGAGGCAAGGCAACTGATTGAAGACCTTGCCAAATGCAACTACAAGGCTCCATCTAAGCTTCGGGGCGAAAGTAAAGAAGCAGATCGTAGGGAAGTGGTCTTATCGACTAGACGTATCGATAGCCATAGAAGCAAAAGCTGGATGCGCTATGAACAACCGAGGAACAATGAGAAAAAGAATGCATATCGCATAAGAAGCGGAGCAAGAAAAGAAGGGAATGAGAAGCAAGGTTTCTAGGACTAGTCAAGAAAAACCCCTTATTAGGTTTGAGAGCACACTACCTAAATGCAATAGAGCTACACCTTTAAGCCTAACCCCAACTTTGCTAACACACTATACATCAAATCGAGGAACCATGAAAACTTTTCATATGGTGAGGAGCAACAGGCCCTAGGATCGACAAAAATACCATCAGGATGCTTAACCTGGGTTCTAGCACAACAACAAAGAAAGAAAGCAACAGGCGAGACAATAAAGGAGAATATCAGTATTTAAAAGGACTCAATCTTTGAAGATCGATGTTGTAGTTCATAGTGGAAAACAAGAGGTTGTCGAACATACATGAACAAAAGTTTGTCGAGATAGCATCATTCCAGTAAACACAATCAGATTTCGTGCTACGTCAAATAGATTCTTTGAAAACTGAGGTGTATAGGGTCACCGCCATAACTATGCAAAATTAGTCCAAGGATTCTTTCCGCGTGATGGCGGGCGAAGAATTCAAGGGATTGGATGGCAGTAGCTCTAAGAAGTGGCAGGGAATTGGAAGAAAGAAGAAAGGAAAAGAAATACACTGAGGAAGAACAATATGTAGACATTGGGGAACACTTTAAACAACATAGCCCAAAGATTATAGAAGAAGAGGAAGCAGTAAAGATGTAGCTAGAGAAAAATGTGGAAAAAGAAAATCCAGGAGAAAAAGAAGAGGTTAAGGCTTATGAACCTCAAGTTCCATTCCCTAAAAGGCTGCAGAGGGCAAGGCTTGAAGAGCAATTCTCTAGATTCTTAGACATGTTTAAGAAGATAGAGATCAACATCCCTTTCTTAGAAGCATTGACTCAAATGCCTCTTTATGCAAAATTTATGAAGGAGATATTGAGTAGAAAAAGAAAGATTGCTGAAGAAGGAATAGTGAGCCTGATAGCAACCTCAGAAGTGGCAAGAATTCACTCCTATACCGTAGAAGATGCAGATTGTAGCTACTTCACTATACCCTATGAAATCTCGGCATGCTTACGTGGGAAAAGGCACTGCGTGATTCTCGAGCTGCAAAGATCACCTGATGCTCGTCGCAAAAAGATTGGGCTAGGTGAACTTACTCCCACAGCCATGACCTTGCAAATGGCAAGTATTTGGAAAATCTCAGCTTCCATCCTGAGGGAATTTTAGAAGATGTGTTGATCAAAGTGGGAAAGTTCATTTTCCCAATGGACTTTGTAGTCATTGACATAAAAGAAGACAAACAAGTTCCACTGTTGTTAGGAATACCTTTCTTAACAACATGAGCAACTTTGATTGATGTGAAGATAGGAGAATTAACTCTTAGGGTCGAGATGGAAGCATGGCACTTCAATCTCAATCACGCAAACAAATTAAACTAAGTGATGTCAATGTGAGATCAGAGAAATGAAAATCCCCAATTGTTCGAAATGACAAAGATTTGTAAATTTCGTAATTCACGAATTAGAATGAGAAGAATTTTCTTCATTATCTCGAAAGCACCTGAAATTGAATTTTTGGACCCTAATGTTCAATTGAACAATGCAAAGACTGTCAAGAAAATAATGCGTAAAATCCAGTTAGCTTATAAAGAAGAAGGTGTTGAAGAAAACACAAGTTCATGATTAATTCTCAAGGAATTCGAACATTTGGTAAATATGTGCCTTTGTAACCAGTGAAAAGGAAAACCATATCATTGCAAATGGGTCATCGAACTCGAGAACACAAACCGGAAACCCTTTAAAATATAAGGAAGCAATAGCTCGGGTCCATAGAATATCCGAAAGGGACCACCTTCTATCTCGCATGCACAAGATTTCGATGGAGGAGAATGCTAAAACCCTATAGAAACATCAAAGAAAGCTGAATCCAAAAGAATGAAGGAAGTAGCTAGTTAAGTATTGAACGTATATATGCAGTTTCATCTACAAATCTCGTATGTACCCTCGAGCAGCCCGGGCCATGTGGTTCCAAAGAAGGGAGGATTCACCGTGATAAGAAATGAGAAGAATGAATTGATTCCTACAAGAATCGTGGACAGATGGAGAGGTGTATGTATCATTAAACCGAACACCGCTACCAGAAGGATCATTACCGCTCTACCTTCTATCGACCAAATGTCGACAAAGTTAGTAGGATTACACTCCCATTAATCGCTTTCGATGGATATTCTCGTTACAAACTGTATTGCAATAGCCCTTGGGAGGATCAAGAGAAACTACATTTACATGTCCTATGACACCTTCGCTTCTTTAAGGACGCTGGGATTCATGTAATGCTCTCACCTTCAAAGATACCATGTTTATGTTTCCCGATTCGTGAAAGAGGCTATGGAGATCTTTATGGATGACTTCTCGCATATGGATCCGCTTTGAGCATTGTCCTAAAAATTCAGAAACAAGTATTTCTTTAGAGGTGTCAATACGTAAAATCTAGCATTGAATCGGGGAGAAATGCCATTTTATGGCAACATAAGGTATTATTCGGGACACAAGATTTCCTCAGCCACTGATCGAAGGTACCAAGCAAAAAGTTGTAGTTATAAAAACTCTCAGGCCACCGACAACTGTCAAGGGGATAAGAAGTTTTCTTAGATATGCTGGTTTTTATAGAAGATTCATAAAGGACTTCTCAAAAATCTCCAGACCATTATGTAGACTGCTGAAAAAAGATGCAAAATTTGATTTTGATGAATCAAGTAAATCTGCATTTGAATATATTAAATACAGATTAGTTACATCTCTCATCATGTTAACACCTGAATGGAACAATGATTTTGAGATTATGTGTGATGCCAGTGATTATACAATGGGAGCTGTATTGGGACAAAGAATTGAAAAGATATTCAAGGCCATATACTATGCCAACAAAATCTTTAATGAGGCACAAGAGAACTACTCCACTATAGAAAATGAGATGCTAGCAATGGTGTTTGCTTGTGAGAAGTTTAGGCCTTATATATTGGGATCCCATGTTACAATACACATTGATCATGCTGCAATTAAATATCTAAATGGCAAAGAAAAGGCCAAGACTTATCAGATGGGTATTGCTGCTATAGGAATTTGATCTTGAGATCAAAGATAAGAAGGAAGTGACAATGTGATAGCAGATCACTTGTCTAGATTGGAAATGAATGCTAGGAAAGAAAAAAGAAATGAAATAATAGAAAATTTCCCTAATGAGCAACTATTTTTGTTGTCAGTTCAAACACCCTGGTATGCTGATATTGTCAATTATTTAGCTTCATGAGTGATGCTTTTCACCGACCCGCCATCAACAGAAGAAAAAGTTGAGAACTCCGACAGATTTTATATATGGGATGACCCACTATTGTATAGAAGAGGAGCAGATATGATCATAAGGAGATGTGTTCCAGAAATAGAACAAGGAGGTATTGTGGAGAAATGTCATGCATCACCATATGGAGGACACTTTGTAGGAGACAAGACAACTAAAAAAATTCTCCAATTAGGGTTCTATTGGCCTACTATATTCAAAGATTGTTTTAAATGGGTAAAACATTGTGATACTTGTCAGAGAATGGGCAACATAAGCAGAAGAAATGAGATGCCCATGCAAGGAATTTTGGTGGTGCAGATTTTTGATGTTTAGGGAATAGACTTCATGGGACCCTTTCCTCCATTATTTGGTGATATATACATTCTCCTAGCTATGGATTATGTATCCAAATGGGTGGAAGCAATAGATTGTCCCAAAAATGATGCCATAATAAAGGTAGGTTTATACAAAGAAATATTTTGAGCGCACTGGGAGCACCTGTAACTATCACGCTGATTTAGGAAGCCATTTTGCAAATAAAGTTTTTGCAAAACTCATGAATAGATATGGAATCAAACATATGATGGGATTGTCTTATCACCTCAATCAAATGGCAAGCTGAAATTTCCAATAGGGAGATAAAAAGAAAATTTATGTTCAGCTTAATATAAGCAAAAAGCGATCGTCTAAAACTAGATGATGCACTGGCTTAAGGTGAATCGCTACAAACTCCCATTAGAATGTTCCATACATAATAGTATTTGGAAAAACTCACTATCTCAAATTCTAGAATTAATACAAAGCTACGGGTCATCAAGAAATTGAATTTCACTCTCTGCCGCAAAGAAAAAGAGACTACTCCAAAGGAATGAACTTAAAGAGCTAAGGAATGAAGTTTATGACAATGCCAGAATCTACAAAGAAAAAACCAAGAGGTGGCATAATCAAAAGATCCTATGAGAATCGCCATGTGAGAACAAGTTCTCTTATACAACTTCCAGTCAAGCCTTTCTGTGGAAATTGGAAATCAAGGTGGAGCGGTCCCTACACATTTCGTGATAACCAAAGACACCCTGGAGCAGCGACACCGAAAGATGAATCGAAATGAATCTCAAAGTAAACTGCTAGGAGACTCAAGCACTACCGAGGAAGCATGTACTCTAGTTAGATTCATTTCAAAGGAAAAGAGTTATGCCAGCAAAGATAATTTACGCAAATCGGGTTCCGGCTTCGTGAGATTAAATCAGCAGCCCCCGGGAGGCAAACCCAAGCCGTGTTAATTTGGATAGTTTGATTATTGATGATTACTTTTATAAATTTAAGGTTTTAGGTTTTGAATTGTTGGAAAGTATATTTTAGGTAATGATAATTTATCGAATTTTTTTGGAACAAGAAAATGACTTGGAATCGAGGTCATTAAATAACAAAATATCTCAAACCGAATTATGCAGTGAATAACCACAAGGAGTATTTCTAATTCCACGCCTTTGTTTTAATGATAATGCATATCCGTCAGTGAGTTTGATGCCAATTAGTTTCTGAATGGCTTGTTGAATATTTTGATGAATGTGATGTTGATGTTAGAAACAGATTGTTCTATACTTGAATCGGAGGTTCTCTGATGTTTAATATGTGTTTTTCACAATTATGATCTCAGGAAGAATTTATTGAAATTTACGATTATGGGCTGAATGGCGGAAGTATGAAATTATGAAAATTTTGCTAAGCGTATCAAAACCTTGTCGCACAAAATAGTTGCGTCGCGAACACTAATCGAACTTTGTAATGATATCAAGTTATTGTCACGGCTGTTTTATGTCGCGAAGGTTAATGCTAAGTCTCGAGTCTGCAAGAGATCGTGGTCGCAACATATTTTCCTTTGGCTACTTACAAAACAACAACTTGAACCTTAGAATTTATGTCACAACAAGATTTATCTTTGCCGTGACATAATATTGCCTAAATTTAGGAATCAAATGAAAAATTTATGTCGCGATATTGATTTTCTATGTCGCAACATAGATTTAAAAAGGGGCATAATTGTAGGTCAAAAATTTGTCGTGACAACTAATAAGCACCACAATTCTTGGAAGCTTATAACAGAAAAGTTCGAAGACTCCAAGAGTCAATTCACCTCATCAATAAACCTTTCAACCTTCCCTCACCACCTCCCACTCGCTCAAAACCCTGCACTTCTAAAACCACTTTCTCACAATGTCCACTCCACAACCCTGATTCCAAACCTAAACGAAATCATGGAGGAATATACAGAGTTGGAAGATCGCACAAAGATAAACCACTTCAAGATAGTGGTCGAAAGCAAGTCGAGAGAGGCCTTGGTCAACGATGAACTTGAGCAGATAAGGGAAGAGTCTAGAAGAGGAAATAAAGGTGCGTAAATGTTGAACGTAAAAGGTTAGTGAATGGGTATCCGATATTGGCGATATTGCTTCGAGAGACAAGCTACAACACAAAGCAGACTTACCTGGAGAAGAGAGACTGTGCAAGAAATGGATTTCCCTTCCAAGAGCTGATAGAAAGCAAAACGAGGGCATCTCTCTTCGTATACAAGGCTCTGCTCAGATGTAGTTAAAGAGCTCTACACTAACATGGTGGGAACTAAGGACAAGGTCGTTTATGTCGAGGTATGGATATCCTTCTCACGAAAGAGTAGATAAATCAAACATTTAATCTTAAGGAGAGGGCTGGATGGGCTAAATTAAAAGACTTGCCGAGGAACCTTAATTTCCAAGATCGTAGATCTCCATCTGGACATTGACATATAAAGGGAGTTAATGCCACCATGAAGAACCCGATATGAGTTCATCGCCGTGGGCATTTGATCGAGCAAGCAAAGGTTCGCTTTACTTGTCTGGGCTCATTCCCGCCTCCAAACATTTACGCACACCAGGGGAGAAGGAAGCAAAGCTGGAGCCGCTTCTGCGCCATCCTCAAAGGATACAAATTTAATGTGGGTAAAGTCGATTGAAAACTTGATCTCAGCTACACTGCAGGAGGATACAAGGATTAATCCCACACCCAAAGTGGTCACATCGAAATACAGATTTCGGTGGTGTCCAAGACAATGGAAGAAGAAGGAAAACTGCCCTAAGATACCTCCCTGACACTGGCCACTGAATCATGTAAAGGGCCTAAAACAGAGGCAAGAGGAAGTGAGGTAGAAGTCGCTCGAATAGAAGAAGAAATCAAGACTGCGCCAGCCTGGCCCCTTGAAGGCAAAACCTACCTAAGCCAACACAAAGGCAAAGAAGTGCAAGCCCAGTACTACCCTTCTCCCCTGAAATGAGACTAATCCACCAAGAGTATGCTGAAGGCTTCTGAACCTTTAAGGAATAACTTTACAGTCCTTGAAATGCTTAATGCCATGAAGCAAGGAATGGAAGAGAGGGACAACTAGCTTAAGCTCCAATTGCAACTTAGAGATGAGTATATGGAGGCTGAGTTGAGAAAAAGGGACCAGAACTTAGAAGAGGCTCTAAAACAGAGATGAAGAAACGGGAAGTAGATGGGAACAAAGGGAATAAGAGCCAATGAAGAATTAAAGGCAAGAGAAGATGCCTTATTCGAGTAGCTAAAAGAGAAATGAGTGGTTGAAAATCATGAAGGAAAAGGAGGAGGCTACAGGGAGAAGAACATAGCCAGCAGGCGCATGCTCGGGGTATATGTACAAAAGAACATCGAAGGAGATCAAAGCTTTGATCGAGAAAAGGGACAAGGAATTGAGGGGGCACTCCTAATTATGGTGGAGAAGTGTTGACGTAAAGCTTAGACATGATCACCAAAACTCGATTAAGATGTACTCGCCTGTGGGTGAGCCTTCGAGGAAACCCTCGAATTTATCAAGTGCAGATAAAATCATATGATCGCCAGCTAGCCCTAACCATGGAGTGGTCTCCAGATCAACAAAAGTGGAGGAAGGCAAAAGAAATCAAGACAACCACAGTCTAAATCCTCGAATTCTCTCATTCGCAGCCTTGATATAAACTAGACCCGGGCCTAACCTACCCTCTTCCCATGTGCATTATAGAAAAAGAAAAATAAATACTCTACTGCTCCATCTCCTCATCCTCTCGTACTCGATGTCCAAATATCAAAATAAATCAATAAAACAAAGAATTATTTGGAAAATTTCGTAATTTTCATTTGTGTTTTTGAATTTTTTTGGTTGTCGTTTTTGCTTAATTTTCTGTTTCATGATGGATAATTACTTAGTTGAATAATCGGAAACCAAATCACCGGATCAAATTGTCTAATTGTTGCAAAGATATTTGGTTGAATTGAATTGATGCGAAATTAGGTTGTGTTGATTGTTGTGAGTTGAATTATTGATCAAAATGAAACTTTTGAATTGACTAAAACAAATACAATAACAAATTCAAGCCAAACAAAATACTGATAGATGCATTGGGTAGATGAAATAAAATGGAAATAGAAAGTTGTAAGGATTATGAATAAATATGTTGAACTTCAAGAATAAGCAGCGTGGCTTTACTAAATTGACTAATGCATAAACTTATAAATTCCGGCTCAGGCAAATAGTTCGTCATAAAATCCCGACAACTTTGCAGTCATGGTCACAAAAGAACTTTTTGAAAGACTTGTGCCAAGATTAAGAAACACATCTTCTAGATACATCACAAGAACTCTCCAATGTCCCAAACTTGTTATATTATTAGTCAAGGCGAAATCCTTAGTAATACCACTGGTCAGGAAAATGATTTAGCCATCCTTGGAAGTTTGAGCATTTCAAAGCCTACCCTTAGCGATATGAAGGCAAGGCTGGCACCCTAGTTCCTGGCTCGGTAGCCCAAAGTCACCCCCATTATCAACCAGCAATTGAGAAGCACAACCCTTCCCTTAAGAATCGATCCTACAAAAGAAAGAACTCCTTTATTTGCCTAGATTGCAAGACAAAAGACAGTCAACGATGTAAAGGATGGCTCGGGGAATACGGGCTGAGATGCGTTAAAAGAGTACAGAGTGGGTTACAGAGGTGCATGTAGATAATAAGAGATGGAAAGAAAAGATGAGAGAGAAGCTATCAAAACATCAAGAGGAATGAGTTGGTCTGTAGCCTTCCTCCTGTAGTTCAATTAAGTCCTTGCGGGGTGTTCAACACCCAATAACCTAATGTCGAATCTGGTTATGAAAGTTATCGACCCAAAAAGTTTGTTAAGGGTGGTGTTTAAAAAGACCAACATTACACCATTCCCGCAAAATTGCATCGAGAAATATGGCAGTGACAAAACTTCTAAAATAAGGGAGGAAAAGTATTTTCTGTGTGAACAATGAAAAGAGAAAAAGATATTGTGATCAAGAATATGCAAAGAGATGCACTAAACCTCGTCAGCTGTTAAATTGTAAGTCGTCTAGAATTTAGGTTTCTAACTGAGCCTCAAAATGTCTAATTATCTACCTCATTACCTAAGCCACACATTACAAGCCTAAAAGACCTATTTGATTATGAAGGTGGTATTATGCCTACATTAGTGGAGATTAATATGACAAACAAACATATGAAACTTTAAAAATGAAAAAGAGTATGCCAACTGAGTAATATCCCAGAAGATAAACTGATCTGCCAAAGAAAAAGGGTAAAGACCAGCACACACACAAAAATCAGGATTGAATGATTGAATTGTTACACACTATGAATTATCGTTGGTTCTATGAACTTAATCAAAATCTTCCTCGAATCTAGATTGGAAACATGTTAGAATTAATCCTATAACTAACTTCATGCTCTTTTGCCAAAATGAGATATGAATAGAAAATGTCCTTAAAAATAAAAGTTAAATTGCTTGCAGCAAACAAAATTTATGTCTCATTAGATAAGCAAAACCCAAGTCAGGAATTCCTGATGTCATGCCATATCTCTATTATAGCAAGTAATAAACTGCGGGAGCGAAAAGGTGTTAGAAGAATACCACAGCGTGAGACTCACAATCAAACAATTAGAAGTCTGACCATACCAGCCAAATTTGCCTCATGTGGAAGCTTCGCGGTTTCGAATATGCATCCCGCTTCCTACACACGTCGTAGACTTCATTCAAGTAATGTGCGGAAGTACTAATATTCTTCAGAGAGAGCCACCACCCCAGATTCAAGATCGTGGGGTAAAGCTAGAGCATATTGGCGACAGAAGCGTACATCCCTCTAATTGAAAAGGTTCTAGCGGTTGATAATTGACTCGCGGCAAAGATCTCGATCCGGCGCACACGTCCATCGAGGGCGATCCCACTTTACCTGGCTTCGACCGGGCCGAGTTCAAGATCATCCTATAAGGGCCCTCACACCGGCTAGTATTGGCCACCCTTCCGAGATTGAACTCGCCTAGTAGAGAGTAGCAGACAACGATCGGTTTAAGCAGAGGGAGCCTCGTCGCAACGTTATCAGCCATTGACATCCCCCGGCTGAATCCCATTCTCCGATGCACAAGCCCCCGGGACACTCTCAAGCAAAGACCTCCAAAGCTCTCGTAGCATCAGGTTTGGTTCTCGAGAGTCCATAGGGTAATCACGCCGACTCTCCTCGAACCTCCCATCTAGACTGGGACGCTGTCGCTGCCGTCTAGTCTTTCAAAGAGCATTCGCATGGCGAATCCAGTAGCGAGGCTAGACATACCGTCTTCTCTCTCCTCAACTAGATTACTAGAGATTGGATCCACCCAATCCACAAAGCCTTCTAGTCCAAAGATCGCCGCCTCGTCTATCCAACATTTTTTCGCCTTCTGGGCAAGTCGTGAATCTTATCAATAAGGGCATTGATCTGCCAGCAAAGCCAGCCAAGACTCCTTCTATAACGCCCCTTCCCCTTTCTTCTACGTTTAGGTGACAATTCTACGTGAGCGTAGACTTGTTAACCCTCGATTTTCTGCACTCCATTTCAAGCATATATTCATGAAGACATAAACTTGTACAACTACCACCATAGTGGTGTTTAAATTGTCCCCGTATTATTATTTTGCTTGAGTCCAACTACTTTGTATTTCTTTACACAAGTTGCACTATCTCCAAAATATTACGCGATATTTTATTACAACAAAAACTACCAAGTGACCTACATTAAAAGTGACTTCACGCCGTGTCGCCTCATGAGCGAGAGATGTCCCTAGAGACCTCTTGAATACATACATGGATGAAACACTTGAGCTAAGCCTAAAGCTTAATGGGAAAATAGATAACATATATGACCACTTGTGGTGGTCCTTAATATCAGTATACATGTAAAATAATTCGCATATTAGAATGTTAAATCTCCCGTACTACAGGACAGAACTAAGATATGCCTTAGAATCAAGGTTGATTGCTTTTGTTTTCTTATGGTTCGTTATTTAGATACTTTTCATATAAATGTGACGCCCCAAATCCCGTGTCCCGTTGGACTACCCACAACCCGCTAAACACTGGGTGGAATGCTCCGTGACCCCGACATCTCACGAAATTCCAAGTGTGAGGTCTCCTTTTGTACGGAGCTTTACCCAAGAACAAACATGTCCCAAACAATCCAATATAACAATCCATGAGTAAAACGACCACTTGGGCCCACAAACCAATACTCATCCAAATAATTCCCAACTATATACTATAGTTTCAAGAGTTAAGAAATTGCTCTTATACAAACATATATTAAAATTCTAGAATTCTAATACATGTATGTTATTAATAAAACTGAAAAAGCCACAACCCCGACTTTCTTCTCAAACTCTACTTCTGGGGACGAGTCGCTCCCTCGTACGCTCCCCGTATCTAAAAATATGTTCGAGCTGTGGTGAGCTAATGCTTAGTAGTGGAATCTAAATTCCAAACGGGTTACCTCCACCTAAGTGCATATGCAAGGTGTGGGAAAATGTCTAATGAGGAAACACAAGGTTCCCGCAAATGCGTAACCTACTAATGTCTACTTGACTAACTCATACCCCGAGTCCTCACCGACTCCCCCACACTCGCCCAAGCCACGATGAGAAATTATTTATTTTCAACAAAGATATTGTTTTATTCGTGGACAACCCTCCGATATAAGAAAGTGGACCGACTTCACACTATTTACGGACAACCGATGTATATCAATCGGGGCCGACCGACGGCATTGATATTTTATAAGTGACCACCCGGAGCACAGAATGGACACAATCTCGATACCATCATTATTGATAATGTCCTCTAAACAATTCTCTCAGAAACCACCTCATTGCACTCACTATGCTATTGTTCTGTGGTGCCCCAGCTGCAAATGGAATGCATGATGCCAATTCCAATACATTTTTATACAACACATGTTAATATATAAAACATGATGTACACTAACATGATTAATCCACACAAACATGTTATGTTATTTCACAATCCATTACACCAAAAATTAGCTCACATGGGCTAATTAACAACCACGAGCAATTCGATTTGAATTACTCAACCAACACATTATTTCACAAAATTTATTTCGTGAACACTATTTACGTGAATAGTGAAACCCTCGGGTTACTGTTCACGACCACTTACCCAATATCGGTTTCACTTTGTGAACTCGAATTTTTTAGCCATTTTCGGCCTCATACATATCACAATACAATTTGTTTCACAAATTTCACAATTAACAACCCAAACAGCCCGTGGGATCACTGACCGCATTATTACTAGTTTCAAAATTTTCTGGGGTCACCCTGCTCCAAGACTGGGATCGACTGAACACACTCATGGCCCCAATCAACCTCAAACATCATAAACACACTTAAACAAAGTAAAACTCAAGTAGGATGAAATCTCCCTACCTCACTGAGTTTCTATTTCAACTCCCTCAAAACCGTAGTCCACGCCAAGGTAGTCTCTGGCCACGTAGAATCGCTTTCCTTCTACCTCGAAGAATTCCTTGGCGGGTTTGATGCTCGTTCGATAATTTAGAGAGAAAAAGTACCACCTTCTCACTCTCCTAAAATCACCATCTCCAAGGTTACCGGTGATTATTCTCCCCTTCCAAAGACGCTTTTTTTTCGCTTCTTTCACTCGGTGAAGAGACACCATTTGCTATTTTTGGCTTTATTATCATTTAAATAATTCCTAAATGCCAATTATGTCCAAAAGCTTGAATTCCTCGAAGCATTTTGCACTTTATCTCTCACCGTCCATTTCCGGCGTACTTCACTACGCAACACTGGCCACACGAAGACATGTTATAAGTGACTTCGTCACATCACACATGCTCGCTTTACAAAGACCAAACGCGATGCTCCTCGAAAAACGCGGTCACTCGACCGCCCTTAATTCACCTAAACTCGACGATTAGCTAGATTTCCTCACTCAGATCATCTAATCTGTAAGTGGAAACTGGTTGGCCATCCGAGATCTAGAAAAATTTTGGGTTTTAACCGAAATTACGATTTTGCCATTTTTCCATAAATTGAAATTTCTCGGGTCTTACATTCTCCCCTCCTAAAAAAGGAATTTCATCCCGAAATTCTGGACAATCACAATCACTCACATGCATATGCAATGTGCACTCTACCATGCATGTAAACTAGTCATTTAAAAATTTAAACAACTAAACCACGTACCTTCATCCCTAACAAGAAGGGATAGGTGGCATGCATCGTGTCCTCGCGCTCCACGTTGACTCCTCCACCCATGTCGCCATAAAGACTCACACAATTTCTCACCTGGCCTCAAGGCCGCAAACCCGATCACGGCTTATTCAAATGCACACCGGTCCTCCCATGTCCCCATCCGTGTCAACCTCAATCTGTCCCCAATCCACCATATGAGCTGGATCTGGAGTATACTTTCGGAGCATGGAGACGTGAAATACCTTGTGGACACCTGACATGCTGGGCGGTAATGCCAACCGGTACGCAACAGTGCCTACCCTCTCGAGTATCTCGAAAGGTCAATTAAACCTCGGCGATAACTTCCCTTACTTACCGAATCTGACCACTCCTCTCTTAGGCATCACCTTCAAGAAGACGTGATCGCCAACCTCGAACTCTAAGGGTCGACGTCGTACATCAGATTAGCTCTTCTATCGGCTCTGAGCCGTGAGAAGATTTCGCCAATATCGCTTCAATTTCTCGGAGGTGTCTCTAATCAGATCAAGACCAGCGATGGAGCTCTCTCCCACCTCGGTCCAACATAACGGTGACCTGCATGGCCTCCCATACAATGCCCTCATGGTGCCAATCTGTATACTCGCCTGATAACTGTTGTTGTAGGCAAATTCCTCTAAAGGCAAGTGCTCTTCCCAGCTACCCTTATGATCCACGACGCATGCTCGCAGCATGTCCTCTAACACCTGTATAGTCATCTCAGACTGACCATCTGTCTGAGGGTGGAAAGTTGTACTTATGGTCAGCCGTGTGCCCATGCTTCTCAAACTCTTTCCGCAAGTGTGCCGTAAACCTCGGGTCCCTATCCGACACTATGGATACTGGTACTCCATGTAGCCGGACTATCTCTCGAATATACAACCGGCAGAATCTCTCCAATGTGAAGGTCATCCGCACGGCTAGAAAATGTGCCGACTTCATGAGCCGGTCCACTATCACCCATACCGCATCATGTCCCCCGCAAAGCACCATAAAAAGTGGGTCACAAAATCCACCCGCGACGCTCCCACTTCCACTCGCCCACTCCAACGGCCAAGCAGCCTTTGCTACTTTCCTCGGTGCTCGCCTTTACCCGTCGACGCGGAGGCATCGTCGCATAAAGTCCCCTATGTGTCTCTTCATCCCGGGCTCCGCCCAGCACATCGGTGGATGAAGCATCCCAGGGCACTGTACACTGATGCACTCCGCAAATTGAGAGTGCTGAAACCCTCGAGAATCTCCTCTCTCTCAAACGCCATCAGGAACCACTACCCGTCCCCTATACCGAAGACTACCATCTATGTGGATGGTCCAGCCCTCGTCACCTATACTGTGATCAACAGACCGGTCCCCGATGGACACCTACCTCGCGGGCCCCGAAACCGGGACTCGATCACTTTACTCAACAGAGACGGCGTAGCTACTAAACTCCCCCCAACATACCCTAAGTCCAAGCCACACAGACTGTGAGTTTCCAACCAAGTCCCATGGGGCCTTCGAAAGCATCCGCCACTCCGGTAGGAAGTCAGACATTTAGTCAATACCCTCCCCCGTGACTTCCGACCGAGTGCATCGAAGATTTACATTTGCCTTATCAGATGGTAATGCAAAGTGCAGTCATAATCCTCTAGGAACCCATCCATCCGTGTTGCCTCATATCAGGTCCCACCGCAAAAATATACTTTAAGACTTTACGTCCGAGCACACCCTCACTCTCACTATAAGTAGTGGCGCTTAAATCTCTAAGGCGGCGAGATCACGCCGCTAACCTATGTCGGTGTGGGGTAATTTCGCTCATGATTCTCAACTCGACGGAACCGTAGGGCTACTACCCTCCCGACGCATCAAACACATCCCGCCCGCCTCGGCATCACAATACATCAGATACCCCGTCCCTCTCGTCCGGACTACCGCATAGGAGCCGGGCAAGTCTCCTTCAACTCCCCGGGGAATGCCTCCTCACATCGGCCATCCTAATCAAACCCGACCTCCTTCCGGTCAACCTTGTCATAGCCGCTTAACGGAGAAATCCTCAATGAATCACCCCCGTGAATACCCACTAATCCTGGGCAAACCACGTATCTCGAAGACCCGACTTCGGCCTCTCCCAATCCATCACTTCGCCAACCTTCTCCTCGGGTCCATAATCGACATACACGACACCACGTGGTCCTAAAAATCTCACCCCCTCAAGAAGCCAAAACTCGTACTTCATCGAACTCGCGTACACCGATGGTCTCAACAAACTATAACACGATCCTCAAGTGATACTCATGCTCTGCTCGACCGGGAGTGTATCAAGATGTCATCCACTAAGACTACGACAAACCGATCTAGATAGGGTGGAATACCCTATGCATGAGATCCATGAATCGCTAGCGATTCGTGGAATCCAAAGGGCCTCACCAGAAACTCAAAAGTGCCCATATCTTGTCCTGAACGCTGTCTTAGGAATATCTGTCTCCCTAACCTCACCGATGGTAAACCCGCGAAGGTGTATCTCGGGAGTGTAATTCGCCCTCTCAACTCCATCAAACAAATCGCTAATCCCCGCAATGGGTATCGATTCGATCAGAATCTCGCTCCAACTGGTTTCAGCCATCAATCACAATAAGGGTCTTGTCCTTCTCTTCGCAAACATAACCGGCGCCCATGGTGAAGTTCTCGCCTAACGGTAACTGCCCCATAACCCCGTAGAATGACTCTATGCCCTCGAACTCAACTCCGTGCCATCCTATGAGTCATAGAGATGGGGCGACGCAATGCAACTGGCTGGCGGGCTCCGCAACCTTTCGCGGAGGTAATCCCGTGAGCGCTCATCCGAAAACATCCCCATAATCGGGAAAACCACCGAGGTAGATCTAAGTCCTGCATTCCTCGTTTCTTGTGGTAAGGCTCGCTTAGCTAACCCGCCAACTCGGCCCTCGATACACTGACTTGTATAATGTCTGGGAAAAATGTCATTCTTGGCCCCCTCGAAACACAACAACATGAGTACCGGGCCCCGCGTGGCTAGAACCTCTCTTACGCCACAATCGATAACAACCCCGTAGGTCGTCACCCAATCCATCCCCGTGATGACACTGACCCCCATATCCATGATCCTCAGTCCATCTGCGGAGTAGAGTCCCCGAGACTTCCAAATTTTCAACCTCGACATATCATCCCTATTCTCGCCTAATCCCCAGGAGAACTCACATACAAAAGTTCTAAGGTCTCAACCCTAAGCCCAACTCTATCACAACCGATGCAACAATGAATGAATGCGAAGCACTGTAATCAACAATAACACTCTGCCTAGGCGCATAACAAAACTGCCTCGTGAAACTCGGGCCGACCGCTGCACTACCATGGCGTGATGCACAGACACGCCTCAACCCCTCGATGTCTCGCCGTCAGGCTCCTCAAGTCCTCCGCGGTCGCCCTAACCCTCGTCCCCCTGAGCCCGCCCTCGCGGGAACGGAGGTGCCCGTAGCCCGGGAACCAAACCCGGCTCCTCGGCCCAGCACTCGCGGCGAGGAATGCACCGATCTCTGGTTCTACCACGGCCAAGCTGGACCGCGCATCCCGAAACCCTAGATCCTCGGCCTCTCGGGGCAATCCTCCTGGGAAACCGGCCGTCGGCACTGCAAGACACCATCTCGCCCAGCTCTACCAAGAACTCATATGTCTAGCTCCCGATGGCCACTGAACCCTCGTGAACTAGAAGCCTCCCGCCTTTCCGAACCGAAGAAGACTCCGACTCTCCTCCTCTGCTACTAACACTGCATCCCGAGTGCCCGAGCATCTTCTATCTCTCTTACGCTTCTCTTTCTTTTTCGCTTTTCTTCACGCTTCGTGGCCGTCCCAAATCCGGAGTCCATATCCCATAGGCGAAGTCCCATGGCCCCGCCCGAATGGACAACCCCACCATTTCAAATCTCCTAACCTTGGTCATAATCAGGGCTACGTAATCATCGTAAAAAATCGGGGCTACTGAACCTAGCCACATAATTCATCACAGCTATCACCCCGCTTCGCCTAGGAACTCCCGAGCCTTCGCGATGCCTCTCGCAAAGATTCGGAAAGTACTTTACCCATGAACAGTTCAAACTCGCCCATGTCATAGCCTCTAGGTCTCAGAGGTCCCGCCCGCCCCCACCATACTGGGCCTCACCCCTCTAGCCGGAACGCAGCCTAACCCGATCCCGGTCGCCTCTGCAGGTAATCTCCATAGCCTCTAACACCCTCTCAATCTGCATGAACCAATGGTCTGCCACCATCGGATCTCCTCCCCCTGTGAATGTTGGAGGATGATGTGCCCTAAACCTCTGGAGGTTACTAGTGGATCTCCCCTTCGATCAATTGCTATACTCAGCCTCAGGCCGTAGTCAGCTGGCTACCGCAATACCTACAAATTTCAAAGGCCCTCGCCGATCAACATCAGGAAAAAGTTCGACCAAGACTTCGGATCGTCCTCTAATACTACCCTCGAATTAGCCAATTCGGCACTGTTTAAATGGCAAGTTAAATATTAATATGATCTCAAGGCATAACACAAACCCAGACACTATTCATACTGTAATATCATCTATATTCTGAAACCCTCGTGATTAAAATGTAATGCGAGACAATTTATTTCACATCTCAAATCAATTTTATTCACAAAAATTTTATTTTCCAAAATTTTATTTTTCAAAAATTTTGTCTTATTTTATTTGATTTAATTAAAAAAAAATTGAAATTTTTTTTAGATTTAAATAAAGAGCCATGCGAATGTTGTTTCATGAACAAGTCCCAAATGTGCTGACTCGTAAACAAAGATCGAGTCAAAATCGGGGCTCAACCGAGTCAAATAAAGCACTCCACCCCAGGCCTGCCCAAGGCACACAAGCTACAAGACAAAGGGGGTCGTGGCCTCGCAGGCGCTCAGTCGGCGCCGGCCGTGTCGCAGCGCCGGGCCCGGCCGTCCTGCCACAGTGCTTGTATTGCAACATAGCCTAGCCTTTTTCCCTTGCTTGTCACAATTGTATCAAGAATACAATTGCCCAAATCAACCAAATTTCCTACCACAATAGAGAATAAACTCGTATTGCAATACGCTTCTCAACAGCCTCCTCTCAGAATACAAACCCATCCAACTCATCTCTAAGGTTGCAATACGATTTTCCTATCGTAGTCAGCACTTCCTAGCCTAACGAGTAGCCCTTGTCAGCCAATACATTTGTTGTATTGCAACACTAAATACACACCCATTTAAGCTCCTTAATACCCACAATAGATCACAATACACTTCCTATCAGATTGGGACACACAAGAGCTCCAACAAAATTTCGCACCATTTTTCGTTTTCTTCCCTTTTTATTTTCATTTTCCACCTAATCGGAAAAATTAAAAAAATAAAAATAAAAAATATACCTATTATTATTTTTTTTTCTCATTTTCCAGAATATTAAAATAAATTTATAAAAATTTATTTTATTCAATTTTCTTTAGTTTTAGAAACTGTAAAACCTTATAAAATATTTTTTTTTTCTAACACATCAATGTGCTAATAACTAAGCACACAATTCACATAACACATAAAAATTCATGTTATGCATATTTTTCACACAACAATTCATCAAATCACACATTAAACACATCAAACACATGCATGCAGTGTCCTAGTGTTGTCCCGTGATTTCCTAGGTAATCTCATACCTAAACTTACATCGAACCACACCGAGTGGTGATGGATACCCAAACTCGAGCTCCCTAGGTATTCGTATACCTACGCCGATACTGCCGTGACGCCCCAAATCCCGAGGGTCCGCTGACTACCCGGTCAACCCGCGGAACACTGAATGTCGTGGGTGACCCGACATCTCTCACGAAAATCGTGGTGAGTCTCCTTTGTACCTGGGAGCCTCTACCCAAGAACAACCTCGTCTCCCAAACAACTAAGAGTAACAAACCATGAGTAAAACGAATCTTCACTCAGCCCACAAAAACCAATCACTCATCCAAATAATCCCAAACTATATACTTATAGCTCAAGAGTTGGGCGAATTGTTTTATACAAAACATATATTAAAATTCTAGAATTTTTATCACATGTATGTTATTAATAAAACCAAAGCCACAACCCGTACTTTCTTTTCTCAAACTCTACTTGGGACTACCGTCTCCTCAGACGCCCTCACTCGAAAAATACGTTCTGACAAGGTGCAGTGAGCTAATGCTCAAGAGTGAACTCACTCTGAAACGTTACTTCCACCTATGCATATGCAATGCTCCGATGAAAACATACATTCAAGTAAAATGCGTGATCCCATCAATGTCTACCCGATCAATCCCATACCCCGAGTCCTCACCGACTCCTTACACTCGCCTAAGCCGATGAGAAAGTTACTTATTTCAACAAAGATTTGTTTTTATTTGCGGACAACCCTCCGATATAAGTAGTGGACCCAATTCGATAGTCTATTTAGCGCGGACAACCCTCCATGTATATCAATCAGGTCGATTCCTCGAATGATTGATATTTTATAAGGACTACCCTCGTATATCAATGTGAACTTGACACACCCGATAATTATCATTATTATTAGTCAACCCTCCGAAACAATTGGTCACTTTGTATCACAAAATGGTTTCGTGCACCCTCAACACCCGCCGAGACTGGGATAGATCAAACGGCCACCACGCTCAATCAACCCATCATAAACACACTCCTAAACAAAGTAAAACCCAAGTAGGATGAAACCCCTACCTCACCTGAGTTTCGCTCTAAACTCCTCAAAACCAAGCCCACGCCAGAGGTCCTGGCCTACAGAGAACCGCTTCCTTCCTACCCTTAAGAATTTCGAATTTATTTGATTGGCTCGATAATTTCAGAGAGAAGCACACCTTCTCACTCTAAAATGCCATCCCAGTTAAGCTACGCATCCTCCCCTTCTAAAGACGTTTTCGCTCTTTTCTAATTGGAGTAGCTATACACTATTTGCTATTTCGCTTTATTATCATTTAAATCGCCATTCCCAAAATGCCAATTATGTCCCCAAGCTGGGAATTTCCACATTTGGCACTATCTCGACCATCCATTTCCATAATTTCTCTACTCATGCAACATGTGTCAGCACATGCATGTTATAAGTGACTTTCATCACATTACATGTCGTTTACTACATTCTAAACGCGATGCCCTCGAAAAACCCAAGTCAACTCCGACCGTCTTGGAATCTCGACGAAACTCCGACGACATTAGCTAGATTCCTCGCGAGAGGATTCTAAACGCGGAACTGCTTAGGTCATCCGAGATCTAAAAATTCGCCTGACCGAAATTACTACTTTGCCATTTTTCCATAAATTGAAATTTCTCAGTCTTACAACAATGCTTTGTCGATATATGTATAAACACCAGATATCATATTATTCAATAATACGATTTCTCCCAATAGGAGAATAGAACATGTTTTTATATCGAAGGTACCTGTAGGTACACTATGCGTAACATAATTGAGATATGTCTTAGCATTTCAGTCGATTGCTTCTGCTCTTCTTGGCCATCATTATTACATACTATCATATATAAATATTTTTCTTGCATTAGACTAGTAACAATGAATGAGGGACGCAAAGACAAATAGGTACTGGCTGGGTATGGCAGCAACATCGAACATATGCCAAAACATCAACATATGTGTTCGCAACATGAAACAGAGTGTTGTGGTACTTCTATGGAAGCCGTGAGACCGAACAAATGTGCTCACAGCACGTAAATAGGAGTACTGGTAGCACTAGACATGAATGGTACCAAATAGACGGCCTATTCATTCACTATTCTAGCCTTAGTGTATTATACAATTATACGTGTTTTAGAGATTTTATGTACTAGTATTAATGCAAATATCTATTAGGCTTATAGAAATAGAAAGCAAAATAGGCAGAGAACAGGCAAGAAACATAGCCTGCCCAAAAGATTGGTTTGTCGAGGCGAAGCATTCTTTCGCCTAGGCAAAGGAGGTGATGGCTAGGAAGATAAGCTTGGGTTCGCTAGCGAATTACCTTGCCTATGTGTGCCCCTTCACTCAGGGCGAAGGGCGTCGGGCTTGAATAGAAATGGGGCATTTTGCCCTTTTTCACCGAAAATTTCCAACTAAAACAAAATAAATTCAAAACAAACCACAAAACCCAACTCAAACCAACCCAAAAACACATTTATGGAAGATTTAGGGTTTTCCTAACACAACATAAGAAGGAGGAAGTTAGGATAGTTTACTAACCTTGATTATCTTAAAAGACTTCAACCTAGCCTTTATTTTCTTTTTTTCCTTCTCTTCTTTCTTTCCTTCCTTTACTTGATCAAGTAGAATTCCAAAAGATGGAGAAATAGGAACCCTAAGAATGGTTTTTTCTCTCCTCCACGCATACTCTAGACCCCTTAAGCCAAAACAAATGGAATTCTTAGCGACCAGAACAAGTTGTTTTCAATGCCATTCGACTCCAAATTTTCTCTTTTTGCTTTTTAGTCCTTCTTCTTCATTCAATTTGCAAATCAACTTGTTAATATTCTACTTTAACATATAACCTTTTTATCTTATGTCCTTTGGGTCCTTAATTGGTTAATTACCATTTTACCCTTTTTCACACTTAGCACTTAAATTTTTGAAAAATGCAAATTTGACTTTTATTATACCCTAAACATATCATAAAACTATTAGGTATAATTGGGTACTACACCTTCGTGATCTCTGCCAGGCTCTCGTCCCGAACCGACCCCTCTCGAGAAGAGCTACCCGAGATCGACTTCAAAAGGTCAACAAGAATGAAATGTTCGCCCCTAACAAGCTCTACTGGCAACGGGCGGGGATGATGGGGACTATGTAAGGGAAGGGGCTGGCGCCTAATTCCCGCAAGTTCTTCACAGATAAGAGGAGCTCGTGGTTACGCTCCCCTGGATCTCTTGGGAAGCCGTCTAATGCGCCTCCATATCGCCTTCTCCACCAGCCAACTACCGGCCTCGATCGTGGCCTATCTACAAAAATTTCGTAAAAGAAGGTGTTTTCAAAACATGCAAAATTCCATAAAAGAAGGGCATGTTAAGGAAAACACGTGACCCGCTAGGGAGACAAGTCCCACCGTTTTGAACAAACCTCGAACAGAGACTCCGGTTTAGGTTAAAGGGAAGCCTGAGAGCCCGACGGCCTACAGTAAACAACAGATAAAGGTGGGATTAGCCACAAGACAGTACAGTCCTCTTAAGGTCTGTTAACAACCCGATAGCGACAAACGTAAGAGCTCCCGTCTACAATCCCGATGTTCACACCTCGTGAAGAAACCCAGAGCTTTCTGACCAAAAATACTAAAAAAAAACCAAGAAGGAGATACAAACTAGTTTTTTTAAAAAAAAAAAAAAAAAATCACCTAAAACAGAGTTGTGAAAGGATTCGGCCAATTCCTCTCAAAGAACAAATTGTGAGAAACACAAGAGAAAGCAATCAAGGCCAGTAAAGAACTTTGCGAAATTGTAAAAGGGAAAGCCAGATCCCAACCCCATATGGGGCAAATGTAACGCCATCCCGCCTGCTTTACGAGGCACTTGGCCACTCCGGATTGAACTTCTTAAGTTGATTTTCTCATCAGGCCCATTTCAAAACATGATATCATAATAACTTAAAACTTTGTAAAACTACCACCGTAGGTGTTTAAAACTAGTTCCTGCATATATTGAGTCTCATTTACTCAGACTTACACAAGTTCCATTACAAAATTTTACATTTTATATTTCAAAACAAATCTGCTGGATCAACATCGAAGACTCAAAGTCATAGGTTGGTTCTTAGCCGAATTGCACGTCTCTCGATGACTCCTTTCAAGACTACACGGATGAAACACCCTTATGCTGTTTATAAACTTGTGGGAAAACAAAGATAACATATATGATCACATGCAAGTTGTCCTTTCTAAATTATAGTATACATATAACATAATTCATATATCGAATATTCATATCCCCCATAGAATTCCTTAATAGAAATCTGAGAAGCAAAAAGGTACCGTAGTACACTACGTAAATGCACTGAGATATGCCTTAGCATCGTAACCATTACTTTGTTTTCATATAATTATTTCCATATATCATCTTCTTATTTTATACCCAACAGATATAAGTATTTGACTAAGATAGCACACAATGAATGAGAGGGACACAGCACAATAGGTTCCCGAATGTAGAGTATAATATTGAACAGAGGTGTCAAGCACAAATGTAGACGTGCTCGCCACGTAATGGGGTTAAGTATAAAGACTCATGCAGAGTGCCAGAATCGAACAGAGAGAGTGCCGAAGCACTAAACAAAGAGTGTCGAAACACTAATCAGAGGTGCATATTCATTCATTATTCGATCTTAGGCAGACATACAATTATATGTAATATTAAACTTGTTATATTATTCTTAATCACATTCTTGTATTTATATAACACTAGCAAATAAGGGGCGAGAAAACAAGTCTATCCAGAAACAGGTTCACTTCCTCGAGGCGGCGAGGTTCAAAGCATTTTACATGTAACTTGTATATAGGTATGGGCCCTTTCATTCACTTATTAGGATCGTCAATTAATCCAATTCCATGCTTATTGTTCATCTCAAATCAGAATCCCCAACCAAGAGATGATGGTTTCCTAGAATTAATGAAAGAACATAGGAGAAAAACGGATCTCTCAGTTTGCTCTAAAGGTAGGGACCTTCGCTAGGGCGAGACCCATGCCAGGCGAGCAGCCCTCGCGAGGCGAGGCAGAAACCGGTAATTTTGGGCCAGGTTCCGCCTAGGCAGTACTCCTTCACAGCGGGCTCCTCAGGCAAAGCTCCCTTCACGAGGCGGAGAGCTGGATTGCATAAAAATGGCAGGCTTTGACTTTTCCTATATGGAATTTCCACTGGGTAACCAAACCAAACCAACCCAAAACAAACCTAAAAAATGACTTAAATCAACCAAAAATACTTTATAATGAGTTAGGGTTTTCCTAACACACACTTAAACAAAGAAAGGAGTTAGGATACTTTCCTAACTAACAAATGGGAGAGTTCCATACCTTGCTTTTCTTGAAACCTTCAAAACCAAGCTTTCTTCTCTTTACAAGAACAAGTAGAACTCCAAAAGATGGAGAAATCAAACCAAAATTTGCCCTTCTCCCAACCGTATGCCCTAGCTCTCTTTGAGCCAAAAATGGAGAACTTATCCATTCAATAGACAAATTGTTTGTCTTAATGCCATTTGGCTCCAAGTTCGCTTTATTGTGATTTTTAGTCCTTCTTCTTTCACTTCCTATTTACAAGTCAACTTCAAAATCCTACCTAACATATAATCTTTCACCTGTAATGTCCATTATGTCCCTAAATTTGTAAATTACTTTTCCTCTCACTTCTTTATAAATCCAGTTATATCATTTTTCACACTTAGCACTTAAATTTCCTAAAATACATAAATTTGACTTTTATTAGTACCTGTAAAACATGTCATAAAACTACTAGTAGAGCACTGGGGTGTTACTAAATCCTCCTCCTCTCCTTAAAAGAATTTAGTCCTCGAATAAACTTGAATTGAAGAGTTGTGAGGATTGTGGCTTTCATTCATTAATTTCGTTTTCAATTCCTGGACATTCGGTACACATAATCTGTTCTTATAAAACAAACCTCCATCTTCGTCTATAGAATGGTTAGTTCCTCATTTCACATTAATTAATTGTACCTTAATTTGTAATCTCTGACATCATTTTTGTGGGTATCTATCATTATTTGCTTTTAAATCAGCATACCTCTCAATCGAGCCAACAAAGCTCCATCGATGTAACTCATGTACAATGCTCAGTGGACAAATAGAAATTGTTCTTCTACTTTAGGCATCCACCACCACATTAGCTTTTCCTAGGTGGTAATCAATTATACAATCATAGTCCTTAAACAATTCTAGCCACCGACATTGCCTCAAGTTCAATTCCTTCCGAGTTAACAGATACTTAAGACTCTTATAATTTGTAAATATTTTACATTTTTCAATTACATCAGCTGCCGCTAAATTTTCAAAGAACACTATAACTCCGCTAATTCCGCATCGTGCGGATAATTCCCCAGCTTCTACGCTGCTTCAACTGCCTTAAGGCATATGCCATCACTTTCCATCTCAAAAAGATCAATACACATCCCAAACCAATCCTCAAGCATCACTACACATGACATATTCTCTACCCCGAGTGGGTTGAGTCAACATTAGTGCTCAAAACCAAAGATTTCTCTTTAATTGATCAAAACTTGTTGACATTTGTCATCCATTCCAAACTTCAATTCCCTTCCTAGAGGCAATCTCTAGTAAGTGGAGAGGCGAAGGAGAACCCTTTAAGAACCGTTTAATACCTAGCTAAACCCAAGAAACTCTCACCTATGTTGGCATTTTCGAGGGTTTCCAATTCACAATCGCTTCAATTTTCGCAGGGTCGACTCTAACACCCTCTATAAACACAATATGGCCTAGGAATGACACCTCCTCAAGCCAAAAATCACACTTACTTAACTTTGCAAACAACTTTTTCTCTCTCAAGATTTGCAATACTATCCTCAAATGTTGTTCATGTTCTTGTGCACCCTTAGAATAAACCAGAATATCATTTATGAATACCACAACAAACTGGTCTAAATAAGGATGGAATACCCTATTCATCAAGTCCATGAATGCGACCGGTGGGATTAGTCACCCCAAATGGCATTACTAAACACTCATAATGACCCATATCTGCTCTAAAAGCTGTTTTCGAGTATAACAACATCTTCACCTAAAGTTGAGGCTAATCCCTGATCACAAAAAGCCTCAGTAGTTTGATGTGAAAGATCGCTTCATATTTCAACCCATCAAAAGATGGCTCTGAGTTCTCTATATCTGATATTTTGAGTTTTTCGGCCTGCTGTCTCTGAGTTTCATTTTGTTCTGGCAAGGTCCATACATGATCCTGAGAGTGTTTCAGCTCCTTCCTTTTGACAGTCAAAAAACTTGACATCTTTAGTGGAAATGATCAGTCTTGATTTTCAATCCCCGAACCAAGGTTCCCATATTTGAAGTTCTTGACCCTTTTTGTTTCATTGAAATATGCTGTGAAAGCCTGGTAAACAGGATCTGCTCTTAAAAACTGGCTGAGTGAACTTGTTTCTTTTCAAAAGCCAAAACTCTGTGGCCCTGAAACTCAAAAGTTCTTTGATCACTGAATATCCTCAGATTTACTGTCTCCCTCTGTAGTCACACCAAGGCCAAAAAAGCTTCACAACCTTTTCTAAGAAAACGTCGGGCTTACATAGCTGAAATTACATTTGACGCTGATCCAGATGGGATACCATGTACAGTTACCTCTGGCAAGTCAGAACATTTAAGTACTATTGTTCTCTTATCACAATCAACTATAGCCCGATGTTTGGATAACCAATCCATCCCAAATATTAAGTCCAAATATTAACCAATCCATCCCAAATATTAAATCAACAGGGAACTCTCTATCATGGATCATTAGAGGACATGTAACACCCCAAATTATACCATAACAGTTTTATAACATGTTTTGGGTATAATTAACGTAGAGGTATATTTATTCGAATAAAAACAAAGATAAAAAACAAAAAGTGTGAATATGGCTGCCAAAATTACAAATAATAAAGAAGATTTGATGCTATTGTAAAAATATTATAAATGATTTGTAAATATTAGAAGAGTCAAGGACCAAAGAGCAATAAAAGAAAGATATTAGAATGAAATAAGGATGAAAATCAGGAAGAGACAAGTGGTTTAAAGGAAAGAGGAGGAAGTTTCCTCCTTTGATTAGAAAGAGAAATAAAAAGGGATAAGACCAAAATAAATATCTCATTTTTGGTCTTGGAGAAAAGGAGAGCAAATACGAACAAAAGAGAAGAGAGAAGAAAAGAAGAAGAAGAAGAAGAAGAAGATTACAGGTATGGAACTACTAAATTTGAATATGGATACATGTCTTGGGGTTTGGAAACTCCCAATCTCATTTCTTGTCAGGATTAAGTTGAGAAGAGCTCTAAGGATCCTAGATATGTGTTTTAGAAGTGGTCTAGTTGCAAGCTGAAACCAAGAAAATTCCTTATGTTTGATCATATAAGATAAAGAATTAATCTAGAACGAGTTTTTTAGGCTTCTGAAACAAAGTGAAATCTCAAAAAAGCAAAGTCCTCTGAGCAATTGTAAAGGCCACATCAATAATTTAACTCGATGATAGGCTCTTTAATTTCTCGATTTGACCTCCTGTAGACCAAGTTGTGGTCCTTTACCGAAGTCAACTCAACAACTTGCCTGCCCCGCCTTGGCTAATCTCGGTCAAGCCGACCTAGATCGGGTTGGGCCTAAATAAAAGTGAATTTAGTAAGTCCTTCTGAGAAATTGTAGCCACATCAGTGAACTTGATGTTAGGCCTTTTTGAATTTCACCTGACCCTTGTAGACCAAGTTACGGTCTTTACCGAATACCAGACCCTGGCTTACGCCCCATAGAGGTCGCTTTCAATAGGTCACACTCGGCCCGAAGAAATTCTCAACCTCGCCACGCAGAGCTCAACTCGTCATGTGTAGCTTAGCTCTGTCCCGAAGAGCTCAGCTCTGGTCCCGTAGAGCTGAGTCGTCACTTCAGCATGCCGGCCCGCCCAGTCACCCCGCCAAGATTATCGACCGTGCATGACCTCCAACTCGAAGGTCATATCTCCTTCGGCTCGAACTCCGATTCATGCTTTAATTTCATGGAAAGCCTATCGAGTCAAGAATCCATCCGTATGCCTGAGGAAGATATTAGATGTCAGACTGAGGTGTTAGACTGAGCTCTCGTCACTTCAGTGCAGCTCGTCGGGCCTCCAGTCACTGTCAAGACTCCACCGCAGCATGACCTCCTAACTTCTAAGCGCGTCATATCTCCTTCTGGGCCCGAATCGATTTGGGTGTTCTCGACTCTATGGAAGCCCATTGAGTCAAGAATCTATCCATATGCCTGAGGAAGATATTAGATGTCAAAGAGGTGTTAGACTGAGCCTGTCACTTCAGTGCAGCTCGTCGCCCGTGTCAGCTCGTCAAGATCGATCAACACATGACCTCCAACTAAGGTCATATCTCCTTCGTCTCCGAAATCTCACGCCTGGGTGTTCTCGGATTCTATGGAAAGCCCATTGAGTCACAAGAATACATTCATATTCCTGAGGAGAATATTAGATGCCTGACTGAGTGATAGGATTTGCTCTGTCACCAGGTAAACTCGTCAATCCAGCTCGCCTCGTCGATTTGCCTACATATGACCTCCAACTTCTAAGGTCACATTCCTTCTCGGGTCCGAACTCCGATTCGGTGTTCTTGACTCTATGGAAGCCCATTGAGTCAAGAATACATTCATATGCCTGAGGAGAATATTGCATGCCTCGGACCGAGGGTGATAGATGAGCCTGCCACTTCAGGTCAACTCGTCAATCCAGCCGCCGTCAGATTTGCTCTACATATGACCAACTCTGAAGGTCAATTTCCTTCGTCCGAACTCCGATTCGGGTGTTCTTGGACTCTATGGAAAGACCATTGAGTCAAGAATACATTCATATGCCTGAGGAGAATATTAGATGCCTGACTGAGGTGACAGAGAGCTCTCGTCACTTCAGGTCAACTCCGTCAATCCAGTCAGCTCGTCGATTTATTTTTTACGTATGACCTCCTCCAACTTCTAGTGGTCAGATCTCCTTCATTCTAACTCGATGTCTGGTGTTCTTGACTCATGGAAAACCCATTGAGTCAAGAATCCATTAATATACAGATTGATAAGATGAGAACTCATATTAGCTCCAGAAAAACACGAAAACAGTAGGCACTATAAGTACCATAGTTATTCATTTTATAAATGCTCATTATGAATTCATAAATAGCTCGTAAGATATTGGTAAGCATATATTTAATTATCCATGTAATGAGATATGAAAAATGCAAAGCAAGATATGAATAAATGATTGTATATATATTCATGATATGATTACTCGAATGACAATAATTATTCGAATATGAGATATATAATCGAAAGTAATAAAATACACATTGATCATTCGCTTAGAACCCGGTAGATAATAGATGGGCATGTTTATTAGGGAAAATAAGTCTACAGCATGTACAAGTTCTGATATCGAGTCCCGTCAAAATGACAACATGCATCCCGCTTGGGATCACGCCGCGGCCCCAAAGGTCACCACATCGCCTCCGGCCCTCATGGATAGTCACCGGTCTCCCCAGACAAGGATGATACCTTCGGCATATTATATTACAAATGTGCTCCTCACATGGACCAATCTGCCAAAGATGCTGAATATAGCGCCTTCGGGCTCCTCATGGTTTCCCTCAGATCCACTTCTAGCCAGCTTAAAATACGAAACATAAAAGAAAATGACATATATGCAAAGGAAGTGTAGAGAATACACCATGCCATGATATGAGAAGCATAGCACTCATGCCATGATAGTATACAAGCATAAGAACAAAGAAGTAAAAGTACAAGATTACATGAAAAGTATATGGAAGATGATAAGAAATGAAACCGGTTATGATAAGTATATATATGAGAAATGATAAGAATCAGAATCTATATGTTATATGCATCGGGTATTTGGCTGGTGACCTTAATAAAGGTCATCCATGTGGTTAATTCCACTAAGCTGTAAAGCTACACCGTGTTCAACTGCGGTAGGTACAGAGGAAGCCGCAGGACCTGAGCTACAATCCACATCAATGTACCAAAGGCCACACAACAATAGGTGCTCACCGAAGACCTTGTCTACTTTGTATATGAAAGCTCTGTAAACCAAATGTAAAATATTATAGGGACATGAACACTTCCATATGGAGCTTTGTATATATATTTTGTAACTCGCTGCTTTAATATGAATGTACAAGTTAATTGTTTAACATTATATGAATATGCAAGTGTAAAGGCTATATAAGCTAAAAAAAAAGAGGACTCTCAATTTGACATCCTATGCCAGTCAGCTTTTTCTTACGCTTTAGCGGGTATCGTAGGTTTCCAGTTTAGGGCGTTTCGAAAAGCCTAAGTTTAGTGGCCCTGGAATAGAGTATGCGTGCCAGAAAAGCCTGTGGTTTAGAAATAACAAATTCGATGTGGATGTCCTTGTGGTTTTGTATAGATGGATTCCGTCCAAGAGTCGCCGAGAGGTCAACCTGGGAATGGTGCGACGTACTTTCCAACCCAAAGTATCGTACCTAATGAGCCCCACAAGCCTCTACGAGAACACTTTCCAAGATGGCTCCTAAGCCTTAGATAGATCGACCGCTCCAAAGCCCAATAGACACACAAAGTAGAGAAGACATGGAGCTTATAGAATCGCATGGGTCGAGCATGGAAGAGTCGAGAAAGTTTAATTCCGGTTAGAAAAGCTAGGAAAGGGTATTATAAGAGGTTAGATGCCCCCTCCGATCGTGAGAGACATCATGTGCAATCCACTATCAGAGTGAGGATACGATTGGTGGAAACTAGTACTTAAAAGTCCAAGGATTCCAAAAATCCCCTCGACATGGGAATTCTCATTCAAGAGTTCAGTGGCAAAGTATGTTACCGAGATGTGGCATGAGATTCCAAGTGGAAACAATTCTAATAAGAAAAGGAGTCATTCAAAGGGTCAATATGAAAAGAATTTAGCCATCTTAGTGCGCACCACTGACCGGTCCTCACCGAGGACATTTTTATAGGCAATTTGAGGATGGACTCGCATGATTCCATCAAGAGGCGTACTCGGTAATCAAGTGACTTCTCTCCGAAACAAAGGGATTTCTATCACTGTCCAAGCCGCAAATGAAAGTAGAGAAACGAGAAACGAGCAAAGAAAGAAAAAATTTCCAAAAGAAGTTGTGCTCTAGAGAAGCTTCGTCCTCCTCGGGAAAAAGAGCTAAAGAATCTCTAGCTCAATCAGAATATAGTTCCTACGAGAGGTAGAAGGCAAAGGTCCAATGTAGCACGAGTACGTAGAGTGCCGCTGGACAGGAGAAATTCGAATGCCTCACCGCATAAAAGACATTGGGAGTTTTGCGTGATAGCATGAGGGTGTTTCCTGCTGCGGAAGCCTTTAACATTTGAAAGCACAAAGGTCCCCCGAGAATTAGGATAATAGAAGCTACCAGGCGTGGTGCGGCAAAGAGGAAGATATCTCGCACACCACTACATCAAGTGATCAGAGGGAATGAGTGGCCCATCTCAAGATAGAGGACGAAAGGTGCATAGTTTTTAAACGTGAGGATCGCCCATGCCTGAAGACTAAAGACGAGCATGTGCTATGAAGGGCCCAGTGTGGAGGATCTAACGCTCCCTGAGTGCTATAGCTGGCATATTTTCCTTATATGATATGAGACGACGCATCAATGATCCCCGATTCACTGATTCATATGTGTGTGCATGAGCATGTGGGTCACAAAGTACCAAAGAAAGGAGAAACTGAGACATGACATGCATGTAACTTTCAGTCCGGGCTGGGGGCACAACGCGTGAATACGATATACGTAAATCGCCCACTGCTATACAAACAGAGTTTCTCTACCGATTGATAACCCACCCTTCCCAGAGCTCGATCGATCTCAGAAATGGACTGTTGTCTACACCTTAGCTACTCGATCAGGACAAGATCTGTGAGTGCTCAGATGCTCACCGTGACCGTGGTAATAAGACAGCGCACTGACTATGTAATGTCTAATGTCATCTCCACTATGCAAGCTAGGAGAATTACGCAGGAAAGGATGCAGATATTCTTTGAAATGATAGATCACCCGCAGAGGCTCAAGCTGATGCAGAAAAAGATCCCAATAGTGGGTGAATTTCTTAGAAGTATTCCTAAGAGTTACCTGTGTATTCAATTTTGAGAGAGAGGTGGACTTAGCCATAGAAATCAAGACCAAGAACAAATTCCTATGCCTATGCGGCACCAGATAGGATGGCTCCAAATCTGAGCCGAAAGAGTTTAAAGAAACACTGCAAAGTGGAACTCTTAGATAAAGATTTATCCCACCAAGAGTCCCTCAAAACTGCTTTATTTGTGAAAAGAAACATTACACTCACGATGTGTACCATTATCTAGATCAATAAGGTGACAAGAAAAACAAGTACTACCACTGCAGAATTCACAAAGATCTTTTGATCACTTGAAAGAGTGGTGTCTTTTCGAAGATAGACTCGCTGGGACGCAAGTATTATCAATTGAGGGTAAGGAATGAGATGTGCCGGCGACCCATTTAGAAACTGATATGGTTTGTCATGGTGCTTTGCCAAAAGTTACTCAGTCGACTAAATGCACCTAAGAATTCTTCATGGGGATTTGATGCGAATGTGGTTTTCCCACCCTATGTGGATCAATTTGTTGTGGTTTTTATTGATGAATATCTGTGCATTCTAAGCATTTACCAGGAGCATGAACAACACTTTGAGAATAGTCTTAGACGTTGGTGAGAAAAGAAGCTTATATGCTAAGCTTCAAAGAATGTGATTTTTTTAAGCAAAGGAAGTCTCATTTCCAGCTATATCAGTCCGGGCTGAGGGGCAGAGTTGATTCGGCTACATTTGAAGCGCTTAGACCTGAAAATCACTCAAAATAACCGAGGTGAGTAAAGCTCGGCTCCAGCATTATTATAGAAGATTCAGAGAGTGGTTGGCCATACTCTTCTCCACTCACCAAGTTACTCAGAAAGGAATGTAGTTTGAGGACGTAATAAATGAATAAGTTTGGGAACTGAAAGGGGATGCCGGCTTCAAGCACCATCGGGACGCTGAAATTTACCCTGTGAAAAGAGTATACCCTTGTATATGATGTTTCATGCATCAGTTTAGATGCTGTTAATGCAAGATGGGAAAGTAGGCTTAGAAGCCTGCATAGCTTGAAGCCGCTTGAACAAAATTATCCCACTCATGGACTCATGAAGTTAGTCATTTAGTGCTGGTTTTAGAAATAGGTGCGACACTACTATATCGTGAAAGTGTAGAATTTTGACACCACCATAAGAGTCTCAAGTACTGTTAACTACAGTAAAGAGTTAAATTGAGACAACTGAGGTGGTTGTGAGTTATTAAAGGATTACATATCTTACTCATAGACACATCCCTGAAAGGCTAACATAGTAGCCGATGCTTTGCTCGAAAGACAAGCAGAGGGCAATGTCGCCATTGCACGCAGTTGATTGAGTGATCAGGAGATGATGGAGATATGTTAGTCGACTAGAAGCCGCTAACTGCTTTTAAAGCAAATGATTATGTATTGCTGTAAAAACATTAGTGGTTACGTGTGTACCTTAAGTAAATGGTTAGAGATAAGTATTAACTAGTTTTTAGAGAAAGAAGTCGAAGTTTGTATTTCCGCATTGTGATTATGTGCCATGATAAAGAGCTAAAGGAAAGCTATATATGAGGTTCACATCAGATACGGTGCATCCTGAGGAATACATGTACTGTGACTTGAAATAATATCGGTGGAAAAGGAATGAAAAGAGATGCGGATCAATATACCCAAGTGTTCGACGGTCGCGAAGTCGTGCCGAACACCGCGCCAACAGTTTGTTAAACCCCCTTCCAATTCCTCAATGGAAGGGATAACATTTACAATGGATTTCGTGCCTGGCTGTGGGAGATCCTTCGCGGTTTACATCATGGTTCAAGGGAATTTGCCACCACTTTAGGCACTAAGCTAAATTCTTACGCATTCCATCCGCAAACGTATGGACAATCGTGGTAGATTGATTCAAGTGCTGAAGACATGCTCGAGGTCAGGTCATGGAATTTTCTGAAGTTGTGATGTGTATATTCCATTGATGAAATTCTTGTCATAACAATAGTTTTCAACAAACATTGGTGCATGATGTTCATATGAAGCTTTGTATGGTTTAAATGCAGAATCCCTGCAGGTCGATGCACTGAATGAGCGTAAACCGATAGGTCCAAGACATAAGAAAGATACAAGAGAAAGTACAAGTTATTCTACAGGTTAAAGGCGCTAAAGGATACAAAAAAGTCGAGTGCCAACCTAAGAGGAGATATTGAATATAACGTGGGAGACAAAGTCTTTTTAAAGGTATCACCATGGAGGAGTTTTGCTCCGTCAAAAGGCAAGTCAAGTCCAAGGTTCAGGTCATGAGATTTTAGAACGATTGCCTTGCGGTTTATCGATTGGCACCTCCTACTGAGTCACAAAATTTACACCCATGTTTCATGTGTCGATGCTTCGGAGATACCGCTCTGATGAGTCGCACATACTACTAGTGCAAGAAATACAAGTACAAGAAGATTTGTCATATGATGAGGAGCCAAAGACCATTCTGGCTCGAGAGGTGAAACAAATATGAACAAACGAGTACCATTAAGCGCAAGGAAAGTTCTTGGCAACACCACGGCAGAGAAGAAGCTACTTCTGGGAGCCAAAAGCAACTATGAGAGCAATAGTATCCCAACTCTTTTAGTCGTATGAATTCTGAGATCGAAATTTTTAAGGTAGAGAGTCAGAACACTCCCAAATTATACCATGGTCGCCTTTATAACATGTTTTGGGTATAATTAACGTAGAGGTATATTTATTCGGAATAAAATAAAGATAAAAAACAAAAGTAGAAATATGCGGGGCAAGTTAAATTACAAATAATAAATAGATTTGAGGCTATTGTAAAAAATATTATAAATGGATTTGTAAATATTAGAAGAGTCAAGGACCAAAGAGTACAATAAAAGAAAGCATGGTTAGAAAATGAAATAAGGAGATGAAAAATGTGGAAGAGACAAGTGGCTTAAAGGAAAGAGGGAGGAAGTTTCCTCCTTTGATTAGAAAGAGAAATAAAAAGGGATAAGACCAAAATAAATATCTCATTTTTGGTCTTGGAGAAAAGGAGAGCAAATACGAACAAAAGAGAAGAGAAGAAAAGAAGAAGAAGAAGAAGAAGAAGATTATTGTGTATGGAACTACTGTAAATTGAATATGGATACATGTCTTGGGTCGGGAACCCTTACAATCATTTCTTGTCAGGATTAAGTTGAGAAGAGCTCTAAGGATCCTAGATATGTGTTTTGTAGTATCTAGCTGTGGTGCTGAACCAAGAAAATTCCTATGTTTGATCATATGGCAAAGTAGCCGACCTTAGAACGAGTTTTTGTGGGTCAGAAATAAAGGGAACCTGGAAGTAAGTCCTTCTGATAAACAGAAGCCCAACATCCACTGTTCCGGATGATAGTCCTTGTTCCTGATTTGGACCCTCAGAGAATGCTTATGGTCCTTTTACCGAAGTCACCCGCCCAACTGTCGGGTCAGTTCTCGCCACCCGGTCGCCGGACCTTAGATCGCTCTTTGGGTCAGAAATAAAGGGAATAAGTCCTTCTGAGAAATTGCAGCCACATCAGCGAACTCGACGTTGTGCTGAATTTCTCAATCGGACCCCCGTAGACTAAGCTATGGTCTTTACTTGAAACAAATTAAATGGGTGAAGGGTCAAATTATGAGGTCGTCAAACAGGAGGCTCGCCAGACCTCGTCCCGAAGAGCTCAACTCGCCATGCGTAGCTCAACTCTGGCCATGCAGAGCTCAATCCCGTCATGTGTTTCTAGCTCGTCCCTTGAAGAGCTCAGCTCGTCCCGTGAGCCGAGCTCGTCACTTCGCATACCTTCGCCACCCAGTCACCGTCAAGACTAATCGTGCATGACCTCCAACTTCTAAGGTCATATCTCCTTCGCCTAACCCGATTTGGTGTTCTTGGACTCTATGGAAAGCCCATTGAGTCAAGAATCCATCCGTATGCCTGAGGAAGATATTAGATGTGTCAGATCGAGGTGTTAGACCGAGCCAGCCACTTCAGTCAAGTAGCCTGGCTACCCAGTCGCCACAAGATCGATCGCGCATTTAATTCCAACTTCGAAGGTCATATCTCCTTTCACCAACTCCGATTGGGTGTTCTCCCTTGACTTCATGGAAAGCCCATTGAGTCAAGAATCCATCCATATGCCTGAGGAAGATATTAGGATGTCAGACAGAGGTGTTAGACTGAGCTCGTCACTTCAGTACTCGTCATCTGTGTCACTGTCAAGATCGATCGCGCATGACCCCAACTTCTAAGGTCATATCTCCTGGCTCGAACTCCGATTTGGGTGTTCTTGGACTCTATGGAAAGCCCATTGAGTCAAGAATACATTCATATGCCTGAGGAGAATATTAGATGCCTGACCGAGGTGATAGATGAGCTTGTCACTTCAGGTCAACTCGTCAATCCAGGTCAGCTCGTCAGATTTGCCTACATATGACCTCCAACTTCGGAAGGTCATATCTCCTTCAGCCCTAACTCCGAGCTGGTGTTCTTGACTCTATGGGAAGCCCATTGAGTCAAGAATACATTCATATGCCTGAGGAGAATATTAGGATGTCTGACCAAGGTGATAGATGAGCTCGTCACTTCAGTCAACTCGTCAATCCAGTCACTGTCGATTTGCCTACATATGACCTCCAACTTCGGAAGGTCATATCTCCTTCGTCCGAACTCCGATTCGGGTGTTCTTGAACTCTATGGAAAGCCCATTGAGTCAAGAATACATTCATATGCCTGAGGAGAATATTAGATGCCTGACCGAGGATATGAGCTCGTCACCAGGTCAACCTGGCCAATCCAGTCGCCGCTGATTTGGCCTACGTATGACCTCCCTCCAACTCAAGGTCATATATCTCCTCTGTCAACTCCATTCTGGTGTTCTTGGACTCTATGGAAATCCCATTGAGTCAAGAATCCATTAATAGATAGCTTGATAAGATGGGAACTCATATTAGCTCCGGAAAACATGAAAAGCAAAAGAGGCACTATAAGTACCATAGTTATTCATTTTATAAATGCCTATTATGAATTCATAAATAGCTCGTAGTTATTACATGGTAAGCATATTTAATTATGCATGTAATGAGATAAGGAAAATGAAAAGATATGAATAAATTATTGTATATATATATATCACATATGATTACCGAACGACAATAATTATCTCTGAATATGAGATATATATCGCAGCATAAATACACATTGATCGGGTTCGCCTAGAACCCGGTAGAGGATAGACGGGCATGCCTATTAGGAAAAATAAGTCCGCAAAGATACAAGTTCTCCGATATCGAGGCCCCATTTCAGTCGAGCGACATGTATCCCATTTGGACTACGTGGCCCCGAAAGGGTCACCACAACCGCCTCCGGCCCTCATGGATAGTCACCGGCTCGCATAAAGGATGATACCTTCGGTATATATTAGGCCATGCCGCCAGTTCTCATGGACCAATCGCTTATCATACACATACACGCCCTCATGGACCAACGTTTAGTATAGCTAACACAAATACGCTCTCATGGTTTCCTATCCACTTCCCTAAGGTTTATGCATGAAACATAAAAAGAAAAATGATGTATATGCAAAGGAAGTGTAGAGAATACACGACATGTTATGAGAAGCATAGCACTCTGCTTATGCGATGATAGTATACAATTACAAGAACAGAAGTAAAAGTACAAGATTATATGAAAAAGTATATGGAAGATGATAAGAAATGAAATCAAGTTATGAAAAGTATATATATATGAGAAATGATAAGAATTTGTAAATGTTATATGTGTTATATGCAATTGTATGTAAGTGTGGTGACTTAATGAAGTCATATTCCCACTAAGCGAAAGCTTACACGGTGTTCAATCCGCGGTAGCATGTATTAGGAAATCAAAGAACTGCAATTCATTATCGCTAGCCAATGGCCACACATCAATAGGTGCCCACCTGAAGACTCCTTAGTCTATTTTTGTATATGAAATTTTGTAACCACGTAAAATATTGTAAATGCTGAACATTTCCATATACGGAGTATTTGTATATATATTTTATAAATCCGCGCGCTTAATGTAATACAAGTATAATTGTTTAACATTATATGAATGAACTAGCTTAAAGTATATACTGGAAAAGAAAGTGACCTCTACTGACATCCTATGTCGAGTCAGTGTCACAGACATTTCTTATATACTCCTGCTGACTTTAACACTATGCCCCAGGACTAGTAACATGTACGTTCATGGTACTAAAGGCTCTACCGATGACAATTTATCACCAATTGTTCATAATGCACATATAAGAATGTGTAGAACCCGATCTACCAAAGCATGCGTTTCAATGCGTCTGCTGTAGAGTGAAATTACCCGTGATAACCCCGGGTATCGCCCTCGATATTCACGAGCCCTCATAGCATAGCTCTGGCTGGGGTCAGAAGAGTAGGTGATTTATTGTTTCAAGATTATTCAATACTTTCTATGCGGCCTTGAATCCTCTTCGCCCTTACCCTTGGTAAATACGAGCCTGGGTGAGTACATTGATCATCCTTGCTACTTCCTCGAGGATTTCTAGAACTCCCGCATCCTCGTACGCTCACTATAAGGTGTCCTGTGGCTCACATCTGAACAACCCCCGGGTTACTTCGTCCCGCAGCGCCTCCAAAAAATGGTACTGTGTGGCATGTGGGCATTCGTATCTTTCCCCTTTGTCCGGCTGAAGTGCCCTTACCGAACCCGATGTCATCAGAGGGTCCTTTGTCTCTACCTCTAGTAAAGGTAATCCATGTACCGCATTCTATTTGAGACCCTAGTTCTTTACCAGAGGAAGAACTACCTCTTGAGTAATTTTCAATTTATTTCGACTCAATTATCAAATTTCTCAATTTTCATGGTCGCCGGTACCGCCTGATAAAATTCACCATCGCATAACATCCGTGACGACGCTTTTATGCACTTTTTGTGCCATCCTCAAACTCGGTTTACACGAAAAGTTTCAAGAAGAATTGCTCTTATGCATATCACTTACTTAAGGCGGCAACTCTTTCTCATATCCCACCGCCGATTCCCTGCTTTAGGGATTCAGAATTGCTTCCACTGCCCTCCCTCAGAATCATCAAGTGACATACTATTCGAAATTCTCGACAAAGAAGTCCCATGAAATGGGGTCGGGAAGGAGGGGATTTCTTAGCACTACCTTCCACCAATCATAAGCTGAACCTTGCAGCAGTGAGATTGCACATTTGGCCATCCTGCTCAAGGATATCACTTCGCCCGTGCAGCCCTTCGCAGAAACTCTCCACCCAAAAACTCACTTTTATTAAACTCTTCCAAACTCACCATTGAATTCCTTCTACTCTATGCTTTCTTACCGAATAAATTAGAGCTCTAGGGGCCGTGAGTAGATTTAAGACCCTTGCCATATCTTGAGAAATTTTTAACAATGCTTCGATTGACACATGTTCTACTTAGCTTCGAAATGTACTTTAATTCGTAAAATGTATGGGTCAAGGTCCATGTGGATTAACGCTTTCAGTCAAGCTTCCTCCACGCCTTCCAGGATCGGGTCCATCTCTAAACAATATACAAAATAAAGACATTCGCATTAGGCCAACACAATAATATGTAAGTACATTTTTAACCTAATAGTTTTCTAGAAACACCTAAACCTAGGCTCTGATACCACTAAAACTGTAACACCCCATCCCTCGCCTAAGCGAATGAGGGGATGCCACACGGGACTGAGACTTCTTAAGCTGATTTTGCGACATTGGTAGGCCCATTTCAAAAACATGATATCATAATAACTTAAAACTAATGAAACTACCATCGTAGTGGTGTTTAAATTTTCCATTACATATATTGGAGTCCCATTTACTTGTACTTACACAAGTTCCACTATTACAAAATTTTACATTTACATTTCAAAAACAAATTCACGGACTCCACATCGAAGACTCCTAAAGCCGTGTGGGCCCTAAAGAATATGGAATGTCTCTTACCCACTTTTTATACCTACACGGATGAAATAATTCGTACAACTTTATAGCTTAGTAGGAAAAACAAATAATATATATGACCACATGTAGTGGTCCTTCAATTACAATATACATATATAACATAATCTATATCGAATATTCATATTCCTAGAGTTCTCCTAAATGTATATTTTGTAACAAAAGATACCGGTAAGTACACTACGTAATAGAATCGAGATATGCTCTTAGCATCGTAACCGACATTTTTGTTTTCATATAATTATTTCCATATATCATCTTATTCAGATACCCAACATATAAGTATTTGCCTGCATAGATCGGGACAATGAATGAGAGGGACACAACACAATAGGTACCCGAATGTATAAGCATAATATCAACAGAGGTGCCGGGCACAACAACAGAGATGTGCCTCGCCCACGTAATGGCGTCATGAAGATTTATGTGAGTGCCGTAGCACCGAACAAAGAGCGTCAGAGCATTGAATGTGAGAGTGTCTAAGCACTAAATGCAGAGTTCCACTATTCGATCTTAGGTAGACATACAATTATATGTGTGATAATCGAAGCTTATTATGTTGTTCTTAATCACATTCTTGTATTTATATAACACTAGCAAATAAGGGGTGAGAAAACAAGTTTGCCCAGAAATAGGTTCGCTTTGCCAAGGCGACGAGATTCAAACCATTTTACATATAACTTGTATACAGGTACGGACCCTCTCATTCACTTATTAGGACGCTCAATTAACCAATTCGCTTATCGTCGCGACCATAATCCTAACCAAGAGATGATGGTTTCTAGCATTAACAAAAGAACGGAGAGAAAAATAGGACTTCAAGTTTGCTTAGGTGTAGGGGACCTTTAGGCGAGATAGCCTTTGCCGAGGCAAGACAAACTAGCACTGGGGGCTTCTGGAGCCCGCTCAAAGAGCACTCCTTCACCTAGGCGGCTTCCTCACAGCGCGGAGCTCCCTTCGCTAGGCAGAGCTTCTCGGGGTTGTATTTAAATGACATTTTGCCTCTTTTCCATCAGAAATTTCCAACCAAAACAAACATAGAGATTACTTAGGGTATTTACAAACCCAATCTCAGATTCTTGGAAGTTAGGTTAACTTCCTAAGACCCAAACATGTATCTATACAAGAATCATACATTCCATACCTTTTTAGCCTTCTTCTTCTTCTCTTCTCTTCCTCTTCTCTCTTTTCCTTCCTTCTCCCTTCACGCTTCGCCTCTCTATCCCAAAAGACTGCAAATGCAGACATTTTGATTCCAAAATAAGGCCATGTTTGGCCTTTTACATTTTTGCATTCTTTTTCCCACTTTTACCTTTAGGTCCTTCAATTCTCACCTATTTGCAAATCAACTTTTATCTTATTTTCACTTTAACATATAATCTTATTAGATTATGACCCTTATGTCATAAATTGGTAATTTACCAATTTACCCTTGACTTTTGTATAAATTATGGGTTTTTGCTTATTTTATTTTAGCCTTATTTTATTCCGAAAAATATATATTTACTTTTACTATACCCGAAACATGTTATAAATTGTCATGGTATAATTTAGGGTGTTACACACTTCATGGCGATCCATTTAGGGTTTTAAGTCCCCCGTACCACCATCCTACCGTATAAGTTCGCATGACAAGATAGCGAAAACTTAAAAATACGTAAAATGTGCATTTATCACGAGATTCCCGCTCAAATCCCATATTTTTTAGAATATTAATCCTTGTTAGGGAAGAACATATTTCATCCCTAAAATTAAAAGATTTTATTCCTAAAATTAAGGAAATATTAGCGAACCACGTCTTATAAATCGGGAAGTGTTAGAACAAATTGTCTCTCATAGAAACTCGAATGTATAAACTACTGTTGACATGCCAAGCAACATACACATAATGTCGCGTAAAATAATGGTTATTCAAGAAAAATCAAAATAAATTAAATTAATAAGAAAGGAGGGGAATATAACAAGTCGAGAAACAACCGAAGTCTTGTGGAAATTCACAATTTCCTACATTAAATTCGCCTTCTCCGTCGGGTGTGCTTTGAGATTCCCGCGCGTCTCGTCTCCTGCGATAAAACGGTTGTCGAATGGTCGACAAAAGCACTTTGCCGCCACTCCGGCGAACTGATGATGTGTTTGCTCTATCACCGACAAAAGGACGAAAGGAAGGAAAACTCAAGACTCGATCATCTTTGACTCCGTATACTCGAAATACCCGACAACCTTTATACATGGGAGGAGATTCACCTTTGGAATGCCAAACCTGCTTCCCAAACGCTTAGAATTCGAAATAAATTATTAGCTGAATGTCATTAATCTCATTCATTGAAAGTGTCATTAAATTCTATAACTCAACCAAATAATTATTTCTTATATCTAAATCTAAATAATTATTTCTTATAACCGAAATCCAAATAATTATTTCTTATAACCGAAATCCAAAGAATTAAGAATGTAGAATTATCCAAAATGAATGTCATCCATTTCATTCACTATATCCAAATACTCCCCCACATGAATGAAATTGATGACTAAAGGACAGATCAACATGGTGATAGAAGCAAATCTACTGAAACTTGCATAGAGAGGTAGGTGTTACCCTTTGAACCTTCCCCTCGTGGAAAATATGTTTACTCTACTAGCCAAACAACACACGATGTCCTCGAACCATCTCCGCGATTTGCGTAGAATACGACATTATCTCCACACAAGAATCTTCCAAACACATTTCGCCTCACTTTTATGTCCATTTTGGCCATGGACATGCGCCCTGTCTCTCAAGAGTTTAATAGGAATCGCGCCTATTCAATCTCCGGCTTACCTCCCACTTCACTCTTACATAGGTGATCTCTCTGTAAATTAAGAGTAGCTCATGTTACTCTTCGCCAATGCTTAGAGATCATTAAAAGCATAGCTTAACCTTTCTCTTATGAGCATCACCGGCTCATCATAGAATGGTCACCACATCCCCACGTTGATTGTATCAAAGTTCTTTACAATTGTTGCCTCAACCTGTGATCTCGTGGATCTCCACTACCAGTTGGGTATCCAAATGCCTAGCCTAGTGGTAGATGCCTTATCCCAAGATTTAGGTCATGGGTTCACAACCGAGTCTTGTGAAATTCACAATTTCCTTAAGACAAATTCGCCTTCTCCGTTGGTGCTTTGAGATTCCCAAGGCGTCTGTCTCCCAGATAAAACGTGTCGAACGGGTCGACAAAAAGCACTTCGCCGCCACTCCGCGAACCGATGATGTGCTTTGCTCTATCACCGACAAAAGCGACGAAACGGGCGAAAACTCAAGACTCAATCATCTTTTTGATCGTGATACTTCCCCGGGGCACCGGCTAACCTTTATATAGAGGAGAAACTCGACCTTTGAATGTCAAACCTTTTGGCTTCCCCAAACGCTTAGAATTCAAAATAAATTATTCATCAATGTCATTAATCTCATTCATCGAAATAATATTAAATTCTTATAACTCGAAACTGTAAATAATTATTTCTTTATAACCCGAAATCCAAAGAATTATTTCTTATAATCGAAATCCAAAGAATTAAGAACGTAGAATTATCCAAATAACGCCATCCATTTCATTCACTATATCCAATACGAAGATCTCTCCACGAGGTAAGGGCGCTCGAATCGCTTAAAAACTTTACGCTTCTTTCTTCCTTTACTGCTTTTCGCCGACTTAATAATCGTTTCGCTGACCTGCATACCTACGCCGGATCACTTTTCTTGTTCGCGTTGCGCCGTTGATGCTCGAATGTTCCGACGATCAAGATAACAATACAGCCTGCAAATGTTTAAAATTTTTATTTTTGGGGTATGTTTGATCCTTGAATTTAAGCCTCCCAATAGAACCATTTCGTGATTTCTAATTTCAAAGTGAGTTTTTGAATGGTCGGATTCTCATGATGATCTCCCGACTCCATAGGCAGTATACCTTTCTGCTGTTGAAGTTATCGTTTGGGGGTCAAATAGAGGAGGAATACGCCAAAATTTGAAGGGGTTGTCTTGTTCGGACGGCAGCTACAATTCCTAGTTTAAAATTTCTAAATTCATTGGAGAAACAAATTTCTAAATCCAGACCCATAAAATCCTTCTGATCCAGCATTTAGGGACAACTACAACCATAGGCTACTTGGCAATGACCTTCTTCCTTGTCATGAGTTATAAATTTATTCTTAAAATTTGTAAAAATACGAAGAGGGAAAGTGTTTAAAAAATCATCACAGTCGGAAAATCTCTGTTCTTTTAAAAAATAATTATGAAACTTAAAAAACTTATTTTTTGAGAGCTAATAGTTACATACTTAATGTAGTAAGCCTTACTGAGACTTTTAGATATAATATAGTACTTTTAGTTATAATGTAGTAATGCATATTACTTAGGTATTGATGTGCAACTTCATAACCTTTAAGTTATATATAATAATAATCAATAATTACTTGTTATAAATATATTTCATATAGATAATAATATTATACATAAATTTTTTTTATATGTCATTAATCTGTAAAGTATCATTTCACATGTTTAAACTTTATTTAAAAACTTTACAAATCTAAATATTTTTTACATCTTTATATAAATTTTGTGGTACGAGATTTTTTAAAAATAATAAGATATCATCAGTTTCAAAAAGAAAATTAATGGAAAAAAAAAACAAAAACAAAAGCAGTAGTTCGATTTGTTTCAATCACATCATTCATTCCTTCGTTTTTGCGGTCTAAAAATGGGGATAGGAATTGGGTTGGGCGAGACTTCAGAGTTTGACTAGCGGCTCAGAAGAAAATTGATAATATAAATACAATAAAGCAGAATTAAAAACAACTGGTTTTGGGTTTTTCGTCGTTTCCAATTTCGAAATAATATTTTTACATCAATTGTTATATATATTTTTAAATGATTTTAAAATAAAAAATTTCACAAATCTTTGAAAAGTAAAATATAAGAAACAATTTTCCAAATATCATAAGAATTATCATTTACTTCAAAAATATAATATTTTGTAAATAATAATATTATAAGTTGCTATTAATTCAAAGTATCATTTCTCACGCTTAAAATTTTATTTCCTAAAAGTAATAATGGTTATTTTTTGTTTTTTTGAATCAAGTAATAAATAATATTTTTAATAAACATTTTTAAACAAGAACAGTAAGGAAACGTTTTTACAAATATATAATAATATCTATTAAGGCTGAAAGATAAAAGTTAAGAGGAGAAAATAGATAATGTAGATAATTTAAGCAAGAAAACCAGATTTCATTCTTCCGTAAACCCATATATATAGCTACATGCATTCATTAATACTTCATAATAATTATTCACCTAGAATGCGCTGGCTATTCACAGCTATCACGAATAATTTATACCACTCCCTCGAACGACCATCACAAGATCGTTATGATCGCCTCATTAAAACCCACAAAGAAAAAATCCACGTGACGTTCGACTAAGCAAAGCAAAGATGCGATTCAACATCTTTATTCATACTCCCCCCGTGAGTATTACGACCATATTGTTTTCAACTTTCAATTTAAAGATCTTTAAGATGACGATGCCAATCCTTGCCGATACAAGTTTATCAATGTCAGGGCAGAAGGCGCAGCCTTTAAGAATAAATCTTTGGGGACATCATCGGACCTTATTTGTCGTACACGACTCACCATCTGTCTATGAGCCGTGAAGACCTCGCACGAAATGCGTTTACTCGATCACCTTTAATATGAATCCTCCTTTTCGATTTCCATGTATCACATGCCAGCATCGTTTCATATAATATCATGGATTATTCTTACTACTATTAACTAATACGATTCTCTTATGTGTTGTATCACGATCTCTCAACCACACACATTCTCTTACTAGCTTCATGCATCGCAAGTATCAATGACAGAGGAGGCGGCCACCATCGTCATTAACCGATCTCTGTGATACTGCAAAGATTTTACTAAGTAAATATATATCCCTGCTTGTGATTGGATCTTTGTGAGGGTCCGAAAGATATCCCGCATCCGCATGGCCGTGTGCATCAGGGTTCCATTGCCGAATAAAATAATCTTTACGCTTACTGTTTACTCGGTATATCTCAATATATGTTTGATTTCATTCCAAAGGTCTTTAGTTGGAGTGCCGAAATGTGATCTTGCTAATAAATTAACTGAGAAAGCAATGTCCGGTCGAGTATACTCGCGAAGATACATTAGTACCAATCGCACTAAGATATGGTAATTTCAGACTAAGTAATCCTCTTCATTTTCTTCCCAGTCGGAATTCGATCTTTAGCTTACTTTTGCTTCGACCTAACAACCATGGGGGAACTAAGGGGGTGTGATTTATCCATATAAAAGCGCTTCAGGACTTTTTCTATATATGATGATTGATGAATCAACACACCATTTAAACAATACTCGATCTATAGGCCGAGACAATTTCTTGTTTTCCCAAGATCTTTCATCTCAAATTTCTTCTCAGAATATTAGTCGGGTCGCTTTGATGAGCCTCTTCAGAGTCCCAATAAAATTTAAATCATCTACATATACTGCTATTATTGCCAATCCATTTTCTATTTTCTTGATGAAAACACATGGACAAATTGAATTATTCACATATCCTTCTTTGAGTAAATACTGGCTTAAACGATTATACCACATTCGACCAGACTGTTTTAATCCATATAAAGATCTTTGCAACTTGATTGTAAATTACATGTCTATATTTCGAATTCATCAATAAGCAATGTGAATCAGTGATTTTCATATATACATATTAGCATCTAGATATCCATATAAATATGCTGCGACTACATCCATCGACGCATATCCAATCCTTTTGAGATCATAAACTTATCAAATATCGGAATGCGATTGGCCCATTACTTAATATGTCTCCTCATAGTCAATTCCAAGTGTGTCTTTGTAGAAACTCACTACAAGGCGGGCTTTATATTGCACTATTTCATTATTCCTCATTCTCGCTTTCGTGACAAAGACCCATTGATATCGAACAGTCAGATATTCAGAGGTGTTTGAAATACTGGTCCAAATACCTCTCGTTTAGCCAGTGATCTTAATTCCGTTTTGATTGCTTCTTTCCATTTTAACAAATTGTTTCGATGTTCGACATTCATTCACATTTTGCGCTCTGATCTTCACTACTTTACGACGCCCATACTACTGAAAAGCATTACTGAGCATGGGTAGCATTCGATCCCATATTCTTCCCTCATGATACTGATGTAGATCTCTTCAATGCTATGTACCGGTACATCATTAAGAGATAATCAAGCTTGATTGGTAGCTCTGCTAGGTTACTTGTTTATCGACCTAGTATTTAACAATTTATATGCTCTTTCAAGAATATGTAGATATAACACTTTCATTTTTCTATTTAATCAGTGGTTCTCGTGAGCCATCAGTTCTTCCACGCTTTAATCGTGGCTTAGGTTCATTTGTCATGCTGCTATTTTGTAATTTTCCTGTTGGGATTTCAATCCTCGCTGATATTTACAACCGGGAGGCGGATTTTTGTAACTTTTGTCAATCAATAAAAGATCGCGCAATCGATTCATAAAAAAAGACTGCAGAATTATTTTCTTCAACTTCTAGTTCGCATTAAGCCAGATGTGGGATCAAGGTGAGATAAAGATGACTCATTCCATGTAATTTCGCAATTTTCCGAATTGGCTTATCTCCCTAATGGCTAGAAAAGATTTTCATCAAAGTGACACCCATAAATCGAAAGCAAGAAAAACTCCCGTAGCAGGCTCTCATATAATTTATAATAGATGCGTATTTGCTTTTCAACATAAATACCAAGACTCGGCTGGTGACCTAACTTAGGGTTGATGTGTGGGGGCATCAAATATAAACAACGCAACCAAAAACTCTCAAATGCGAAATAATAGTTGATAACCTTTAAAGTGTCAGACGGTGATAAATCGTGATTGGTCAGATGAAGGCGAATTAAATTCATAAGATGTATAATAGCATGTCCCCATGCCGATAAAGGCAATTTGGATTTCAAAAGTAATGGTCTAGTAATCAATTACAGACGTTTGATAAAAGATTCAGTCAACCCATTTTGAGAATGAACATGAGCACCAGAATGTTGAACATTTATACCAATAGACATACAATAATCAAGGAATGTTTGAGATGAGAATTCACCAGCATTATCAAGACAAATTGTCTTGATAGGGTGATTAGGGAATTGTGCTTTGAGTTGAATTATTTGAGCCAATAATCTAGCAAAGGCAACATTTCTACTAGAGAGAAGGCATACATGAGACCATCGGTGTATCGCATCAATTAAACCATAAAATAACGAAAAATGTCCACTACGCGAGTGAATAGCCCACAAATATCCCCTCGAATACGCTCTAGAAAAGCGAGGGATTCAAATGTAACCTCTGAAAAGATGGTCTAATAATTACTCTGAGACTTTTGAACAAGCGTAACAAGTATAACCATTAGTTACTAAATTCACCATTGTTAATGGATGCCCATTTCAGGAATTTCGCTGAACCACACTGGGCGCGATAATGGAAATCTCGGATGCCCAAGTCGTTCATGCCAAAGTAAATATGCATTGGAGTAATTGAACTTTTGGTTCATAACAGCAAGATTCAATAGATCTAATAGTTGTCTGATATAACCCACAAGATAAAGAAGACAATTGTTCTAAGATACATTTTTGCCTAGAAATAATAGAAGTAATGAGTAAATACTCATTTGCATCATGATTCATACTTCAATATGATATCCATTTCTAGCGAATATATTTGAAACCGAGTAAATTTCTACTAGATTTATTAGAATAAAGGGCACTTTCAATTTGTACCTCTAAGGCTTCAAGGTAGAATAATGGTGGCTTTTCCAGAGCCTTTAATCAGGTTAACAGGACCTGAGATAGTATGAACATTAAATTGAGCTAATGTGAAGTTTGAAAAATATTTCTTATCACACAAGATCGTGTGGGTTGTGGCATAGTCAGCAAGACATGCATCACCAACAGATGACATATAATTGATCAATTATGAGGAGGGATCCATATATCTTAAAAATAAAAAAAGAAATTTAAATAGAAAAATCGTTCGTGATTATGTATAATTGTATGGAAAATAAAATAACATAAAAAAAAGTAACAGGATAATCATATATCGCAATTATAGCACACATTGTCATCCCTAATCAAATGACAATTTTTCCACTCGATCTTCAAAATCGTAAACATCAAAATGTTTCAAAGGTAATCGCACCATCATCATCAAAGAAATGATCATCGTGATCCATGGCCTTTCCGCCAATAAAATTTTGGCTCAATTTGATTGTCTTTTCCTTTCTCACGGGAGGGGTTCGATAAAGTCAATCCAACGCCAATCAGACGACAGGTACGGCATCAGTTGACCTTCATTCCACATATGTAACATTTAGTCTCATAAACATTTTTGTTATGTGGCCCTGTTGCCTTTCCAAATAATTTTTCTGAACGATTCAACTTCTGGTTGTTTGAGGTATTGTTCTTGTTTTGAGACTGATTATAATTACCTCGATTCCAAGAATTATAGCGACCACGACCACGGCCTCGGCCTTGTCCATAATATCCATGCCCACGCCCATGCCCACATCTATTAACTTGAATTGTAGCATTGGCTTCAAGCAATGGTATAGATCCAGTAGGGCGAGATTGGTGGTTTTTGTAATGACCCGTACCAAATAATACGAGTTTGACCAAGTTTGACCAAGTTTGACCAAGTTGACCAAGTTTGACCAAGTTGACCAAGTTTGACTTTTTCGAGGAGGAATAGTTTTAAGTTAACTGGGCATATTCATTTGCAGCTCGTCGCGATACGAAGTTCATAGATGGAAGTGAACGTGCCAACCGACTTGCTGATAAAAGTTACGGCCATTAGAAGTTCAATAGTAGCACTTTATCAGTGTCCAAGTTCTGTCTGGGATTTTTACCCGAAAGCGACTCTAGACCCTATATAAACATAGCTTGTGATACCAAATGAAAACCCTAGCCCAAAACAACACTTGAGCTCCCAAAACCCAAGAGAAAATCCTCCAAACCGACACCTGGGGGGGCCGAGCCCACCGCACGCCGTGAGAAACCTGGATCAGACGAGGCACCACCGGCCGGAGTTACTGTACACGCGCCGGACCACCACGCGGTGCCACCGCCTGACGATACGGCTAGAAATTTCACGGTACAACTCATTGACGAAGCCGGGGATATGGCCGGCGACCCGACTTACGGCCAGACCGACACCTAAGTTTTCAGGATTTACCATTTTCCGCCACCCCAGGCCACCCCATAGCTCTTTTCCACCATTTTTGACCTTCCTCAACTCATCTACGCGGGTCCCTTTTGCAGATTTCGCATCGCTTGGAAGTTACGTTGAAAAACAAATCGGCCGCTTAGATCGTTTTCCGCTTACCACAAATGATCGCCGTGACTGAAGGTAATGATACCACGAGTTCTGTCTTCGGGGCTTTCCATTGATATGTGGTTTGTAAATTTTTGACATCGTTTGGTTAGGTTTCCATTTTTAGGGTTGTTTCTGTGTAATTACCGAAGTCTGGATCGGGGCGAGTACCGGGATTAATAAATTTGGAAAAATTGAAGCTGTATTAGTGAAATCGATGTTTTTAGAATTATCGGATTCGCCTAATTTCTCGAGAAATTAGCTCTCGTGAAAAGCCCTAATTTTTGCACGGCCCATAGGGCACACTGTAATCGGACTGGCTTCTGGAAATAAATCGGGATGGTTTCATAGTTGTAAAAATTATTCTAAGGCCTTCTGTGGTATTCCAATGTTGTCGGGTTCAGCTTATCGAGCCTAAATGGTGTTTTATTTATATTACGCACTCACGCCGCCGGAATAATCAAGAGTGGGAACAGATCGAGCATCTATACTGAGTATTTATATGCTTTTTAAAATGATTTGGGGTATTGTGTTGATATATCTATTGTGATTAAATACTTTACATACTTTGATCAGATGTTATTGCATTTCAAACATGATTTTCTAAGCCATATAAAATAAGTTATTATTTCATGCGAATTTTGTCAACATTTTAATTATTTGCAAGTTTTACTCGCGCTCGCATGAGTTGCGGTGTTTGGATATTTAAGTACATGGATCGAGGTTGTAAAACTATCTTGAAAAACTATTGTTAAAAGAAAAGGTGATCTTGAGATTTTGTGGACCGACTCTAATACTAGATTGGCTGAAAGGTACATGTGAGGAAGGAGTCTTAAGTTATATTGGTTACCACGTTGATGGCCGTTATTCTGGAGGTTTATTAGTTGCCACGCGGATGGCCTGGGTTACCCTGAGGTTTATTAGAGGACACGTGATGGGACGTGTTCAATTTCCCAGGTTTGTTACCGCCACGGATTCGCCGGCGCTTAATTCCGAGTTTCATAAGGCCACGCGCGACGCCAAGTTTCATCCTGGCGCTATTATAAGCGCCACGTGATGGCCGTGATTACTCTGAGGTTTATTAGGTGCCACGTGATGCCGGCTCGTCTCGGAGGCCTGTTGCCACGTGACACGGCCCACCCGAGGTCTGCTAGGTCGCCACGTGATGGCCTGCGTCTACTCGAGGTTTGTTAGTCGCCACGTGATGGCCTGCCCACTGAGGTTTGTTAGTTGCCACGTGATGGCCGGTGTAACCAATGTGTTCATTAGTTGTCACGGCACGCGAGGCCTGGCCATCGATACCTGGGCTTATGATGGGTATGTGCATGGATCGTTGTTGATTTTCTAAATATGATATAACTATTTTTTTTATACTCATGGTTATGGTGCATTTCATGGTTATTTTATTACTTGATGACTATACATGTTTTGTGCTTGCCTTTGTGTTGTGAACAGTTCAGATTATGTTTTCCTTAACATTGTGTCGCTAATTTAAGGAGAATGATCTCGTGATATGTCGACTCGGGGTAAAGCTGGTTTTATGAAATGTTTAAACTGGGAACTTACAAAGAGTGAACGGAAGGTTTCAGGAGAAGAAATCTTTGAAATTTAAAAAAATGTTAATTTCCTTTATGCAACTATGCCACTACGAGATTTATTATCTCACATTATTGTTTTCTGTAACTGCTCCCTAGGTCCACAGCCTGCAGGCCTACCTCGCGCCGCATTCAACACCGCTTTATCTACTGACAACCCGCAATACTCTAACCCACCTATATGTCCTTTGTTTTGTCGATCTATTTAACTTTATTTGTAACCCTAAATTGCAAATACTCTTAGAATGCTCTCACACATTAGTATTAAACTCATTGAGTTCCTTTATGTATGATGTGGTTACGACCTACCCGATAGGCCTGTCGTAGATTTATCTACATATCTGAGGTATTATGTTAAGCTGCAGTGCATTTACTCTCTTTAGGTAAATCCCTTGTGCATTCCCTAGAGATTGTACAGAATGGGGATTCCACTAGCTGACCACCCGGGTACCCCTCGAAGGGTATCCGGCCCGTCCCGTCACCTGGTATCGTAGCCTAGGTTCCTCGAATTCTCGGGTCAGACATTGCCGCAACTCATCCAAAGGTTTTGTATACCTTCCTAACCTTATCCTTGAAATTGATTATGTTCCATTTATTCTTGAATATAATTCTTCTTCCTGATGGCACTTAGAGGTCATAGATTCATGTAAAGTTGAATAAGGTCACTGTGAACCAATATCCTTTCATTCTGATTGATGACTCATTTGATCGCCTCCGTGGTGCAAGAGTGTTCTTTAAGATCGGGCTTGAGGTCGTGGTACCATCACCAAGGATTAGGGAATCAAACATTCCCAAGACGGATTCAAGACGAGATACGGGCGTTATGAGTTTCTAGTGATGTCTTTCTGACTCACCAATGTCCCGCCAGCCATGGATTTAATGAACGGCCCTCCGTCCATACCAGGACCTGATTGTCATTGTCTTCATCGACGATATCTGGTGTACTCGAGAAGCGAGTTGGAACATGAGAGACATTTGGGTTTGGTGTTACAGACTTTAAGGCAATACCAGTCGTATGCCAAGTTCAAGAATGAGAATTTCTTGTCAATGAGCGGGTCTCTGACACGTAGTTTATGTCGACGGCATTCATGTGGGATCCTCGTAAAATAGCTGGCAAATTGGGAGCAACCAACTACGATGACGAAGTGCGGAGTTCCCTAGGATTAGCGAGGTATTACCGCAGGTTCATAGAAGGGTTCTCAAAAATAGCAGGACCACTTCATTGTTTGACTAGGAAAGGAGATTGAGCCAAAAAGGTAAAGGTCATTGGCCTGATTCAAAGAAATTCGGCTTTTTCTGCGCTTGGTCGGGAATTTCCTAACCCTAGATTTGAAGGATATGGGAGGTAAGACCAATCCTTGGTTATTGTGTAAGGATTTGAGGGGATTTTGTATGTATGATACTTTATCTGGTTTGGACATTTTGAAGGTGATTTCATCCTAACCTTATTTGCTGAGTGATGAGTTAAAAGCCAGATTCTTATTTAAGATGTGTTTCGAAGATGTTTCGGGTTGAATAGAGTGGCTTTGATGTGTGTTTGAGTATTGGGGCTGATTTGGTTGGAAACTTATGGAAAGAGTGGGGAAAATCATAAATTCTCGCATTTTTGTGGGTCGATTTTTCTATTGGCGGCCGTTGTTATATTTCGCCATAACTTGATCATTTGCTCCAAACCGGGTGATCCTGGGTTGAAAAGAACCCTAGGCACTTTATCTTCTAAATGAGTAATATGGAGATAGAGTACAAGAGGTGATTTATGTTGAGTGCGTTGTTCTCAGGTAACCCTAATAATGAGTGTTGAATGTTGATCCTAGTAAGTGTAAGTAGAGAGTGCACTTGGGATCAAGGTTTATGTTTGAAGTATAAGGATATATGTGAGTCAGTGGTGATAAAGCACAGGACCACTTGAGTAATTTTTATGTGACACCTGACAGAAAGGCTGCGACTTATGACTTTATTTGCGCACTGAGTAGCTCCCCTAGTTTCGAATTCTCGAGACTCCGCGACATTTGAATCTAAGGAAAGTAGGGGATCCTACAGCCTTCTCCCCCCGCTATGCTAAGGTTTGATAAGCCAGGGAATTCGCACTCATCTGCTTTGACTGTGCGGAGGGTCCGTACTTATGTAGTGACACGGACGATGATTAGCCCCCGGGTCAGGAAATTCCAGTGAAGGTCACGTATACCTACGTGGGCAATCCTCAGGTAAGTCCCAAAGAATTTGTCGCCGCTCCTGGACAGATTGCCAAATTCTGGGTGAAAGTTTTCCAAAAGAGTCACCGACAGGGGCTCGTGATGGTGGCAAGATTTCTCGAGATCTACGTGTTTCCATCATCAACCTATTATCTCGAAACGCTCAGCGTTTCGAGATATCTCTCAATTACGATACCTGAAATGTTTTTGATGAAAGTACGGCCGCTAGGATTCACTAATTGCTCGTCGAACTCATCCCCATCGTTTCCACCTTAGATGCAGTGTAAAGAGACCAACTGGACATGAAAGCCGTGGGGACCTATGTGGTTTCGCGGTGAGTATGGAAAGATTCTTATGCCAACCCTTAGTCGTCAGTAATGTTAATAATGCTTTGATGAATATTTCGGGGTTATGTGATATTCGCGGATCTGAAGCTCGAGGTCATAACGAAAGATTCTTAAAACTCTCTCCTCATGTAGCGGCGTGGGTATTCGTTTCAAGCGAGGAAATTAAGTCCTCGCTTAGTACGACTGAGACTGGTTTAGAGGGCAGTCAAGCGGCTTATAGGATTAAACTTATCTGAGTAGAGCTTCTCTCGAGTCCACATAATGTGTTCCACATCTCCATGCTAATGCTAAAGATATCTCCAGATCCCTCACACATCGAGACAAATTCGTGCATCGAAATGAGGGACGACTTATCCATGGCTTTCACCACGTGCATTCGGGCAGAAAAGAGAAGGAGCTTCAACAAGACAATATCCTTACGGCGTCCTTCGAGGAACCACCTAGTCGAGGAAGCGACTGGAGCCGGAAGACCAATATGAGCGCATCTCTCACTCTTCCATGACACGTGCACGTTATTTCAAGGATCTTAAATTTTCTTTATGGGGGTAGATTGTAATGACCAAGCACTCAAATAATACGAGTTTGACCAAGTTTGACCAAGTTTGTTCCTCCGTTTGACTAAGTAAGTTTGACCAAGTTGACCAAGTTCAATTAAGTTGACCAAGTTTGACTTTCAGGAGGAATAGTTTTGGGTTAACTTAAGACACCATTTCGTAGCTCGTCGATACGTAGCTCACGCGTACGCGCGACCGTCACAATCCGACCTACTGATAAAAAGGCGCCATTAGAAGTTCAACAAAGAAGACTTATCGTTGTCCAAGTTTTGTCCTGGACTTTACCCGAGCCGACCCTGTGGGACCCTATATAAACATAGTCAGATACCAACGAAAAAACCTAGCCCAAAAACAACACTTGAGCTCCCAAAACCCTAAGAGAAAATCCTCCAAACCTGCAGAACACCTTTGGGCCGAAAGTAGCCACCGCTACAGCCAGTGGAGAAATCTGACCGTACGAGGCGCCCACCGCAGGAGTTACCGACACGCGCCGACCACCAGGTGCCACCGCCGGACGGCGTGCCGTAAATTCACGGCCAACTCACGGACGCTACGGATCCGGGCCGGGCCGAACCCGACGCGGCCGCACCGATTTTCACCTAAGTTTTGTGATTTCCGCCATTTTCCGGGTTACCACCCCTGTGCCACCCCATAAACTTTTCCACCATTTTTTGAATTCTTCCGAACTCATCTTACGTGGGTCCCTTTTTGCAGATTTCATCGCTTGAAGTTACGCTGGAAAACAAAATCGGCCAAGCTTAGATCGTTTTCCACTACCACAGCGGACTGCTGGACTACAGGTAATGATACCAATGAGTTCCCGGTCTCGGGTCGCATTGATATGTGGTTTGTAAATTTTGGACATCGCTTGGTTAGGGTTTCCATTTTTAGTTGTTTCGTAATTACCGGTAGCCCTTGACCGAAATAGAGTACCGATTGGTCAAATTTGGAAAAATTGAAGTTGTATTAGTGAAATTGGATGTTTTTAGGAATTATTGGACTGTTCAATTTCGAGAAATTAGCTCTCGGGTGAAAGCCCCACTGGGGTATCTACCATACAAGCATTTTCAATCGCGTAATCGACCGCTTGAGTCAAATCGGGATTCGCTTTCATAGTTCTAAAATTATTCTAAGGCCTTCTGGGTATTCCAATGTTGTTGGTTCAGTTATCGTGGAGCCCCAAATGGTGTTTTATTTATATTACGCACTCACGCCGTCGGGACCTAATTTCGCAAAGTGAATGCGTGACCGAAAGATCTAAGTAAATAAATAGCGTATTTATATGCTTTAAATGATTTGGGGCACGTGGTTGATATATTCACGTGATTAAATACTTTTACATAATTGACGCGATGTCGGGTTGCATTTCAAACATGATTTTCTTGCCACATATAAAACAAGTTATTATTTTAGCTGAATTTATTAACATTTTAATTATTTGCAAGTTTTACTGTGGTTCGTGTGGATGAGTTGGTGGTGTTTGCCATATTCGAGTACATGGATCGAGGTTGTAAAACTATCTTTGAAAACTATTGTTAAAAGAAAAGGTGGATCTTGAGATTTTGGTGGACCCACTCTACTACTCGCATTGTTGGAAAGGTACATGAGGAAGGTCTAAGTATATTGGTTACCACGTGATGGCCTAAGTTATTCTGGAGGTTTATTAGTTGCCACGTGATTACCGCTTTTACCCTGAGGTTTATTAGGAGGACACGTGATGGACAGTTCACTTAGGTTTGTTAGTGCCACGTGATGGCCGTGTTTAATCTCGAGGTTTGTTACATCACGTGATGGCCAAGTTTACCCTGAGGGTTTATTAGGTGCCACGTGGATGGGCCGTGGTTTACTCTGAGGTTTATTAGGTGCCACGCAATGGGCGGCTCGCCTCTAGGTTTGCTGCCACGTGATACCGGGCCCACCGGCATTTGTTACCGCCACGTTGATGGCCGGTCTACTCGAGGTTTGTTAGCCGTGCCACGTGACGGCCGCAACCACAGTTCATTGGGCTTGTCACGGTCGCGAGGGCCCGCCTCACCGGTACTCCGCTTATGACGGGTATGTGGTAATGGATCGCTTGTCGATTTTCTAAATATGATATAACTATTTTTTTATACTCATGGTTATGGTGTACTTATGTTATTTTATTACTTGATGACTATACATGTTTTGTGCTCGGCTTTCAGGTCGTGGAATGCCTTCGCATTATGTTTTCCTTAACATCAGGTTTCGCTAATTTGTCGAGAATGATCTCGTATATACTGACTGCAAGCTCGGGTTTTGGGAAATGTTTTAAACGGGGAACTTTTACAAAAGAGTGAACTGAAGGTTTTGAGAGAAATAAATTCGAATTTAAAAACGTTAATTTCCTTATAAATCATGCCACTGGCCGAGATTGGCTTATCTCACATTATCGTTCCGCCAAACTGCTCCCAGTCCGCATAGCCTCGTAGTGGCTCATACTCGCGCCGTATTCAATACCCGCTTTACCCTACGACTAACCCAATACTCTATCCCACCTATATGTCCTCGTTGTCGGGATCTATTTAATCTCATTTGTAACCCTAAATTCGCAATACTCTTAATGCCTCCGACATTAGTATTAAACTCCATCAGTCTTCTTTTATGTATGATTTGTGGGTTAAGGACTCACCCTCGATAGGCTCATCGTGGGATTTATCTGCCATTATTCGAGGTAATATAAAGGTCGCTGTGCATTTACTTCTTTAAAGCGTACTCTTCATGCATTCCCTATGGGACAGGCCAATGGACTCCACTAAGCTGCACCACCCGGCACCTGAAGGGCATCCTGCCTGGTCCCGCGCCTCGCCAGATCGTGTTCTGCGGCCTCGACCTCGGGTCAGAAGCACTTCACTGCAACTCATCCGTTGTTTCGTATACCTCTCCTAACCTATCCTGAAATTGATTATGTTCCATTTATTCGGAATATAATTCTCCCGATGGCACTTGTGAGGTCAGGTATAGACTACAGAAGTCGAATAAGGCTTCTCCACTCTTTCAGAATCCAATATCCTCGCTCTGAATATGACCCATTTGATCGCCCGTGGTGCAAGAGTGTTCTTTTAAGATCGGGCTTCGAGGTCGTGGTACCATCATTAAGGATTAGTGGAATCAAACATTCCCAAGACTCCGATTCAAGACTAGATAATGGCGTTTATGAGTTTCTGGGTTGATTTGCTCTTTCTGACTCACCAATGCCCCAAAGAAATTTTCATGGATTTAATGAACCTGCCCTTCCGTCCATACTTAGATTCTGGATTGTCATCAGGGTTTCATCGACGATATCCGTGTACTCGAGAAGCGAGTCGAACATGAGAGACATTCGTTTGGTGTTACGTGTGACTTTAAGGCAATACCAAAATCGTATGCCAAGTCTTCAAAGAGAAATGAGAATTTTGGTTTGGCCGAGCGGGTTCTCTGACATGAAGTTTATGGCCGATGGCATCTCATGTGGATCCTCGTAAAATAGGAAGCAAGGCAAATCGGGAGCAACCAACTACGACACGGCGCGTGAGTTCCTAGGATTACGAGGTACACTGCCAGTTCATAGAAGGGTTCCCTAAAAATAAAGAGACCACCTAATACCACTAGAGCGAGATCGAGCCAAAAAGGCAGCGTCATGGTCTGATTCTGTAAATGGCTCCTTTTCAGGCTCAGTCGGGGGAATTTCTCCCAACCCTAGATTTGAAGGATATGGGAGGTGTAAGACCCCTAACTTTCGTTATCAGGTAAGGATTTGAGGGATTTTAAAAGGTATGACAATATTCAGCTGACATTCTTAAGTTAGGATTTCATCCCAACCTAGACGTTGAGTGATGAGCCGGAAAAGCCCTGTATTTTATTTAAGATGTGTTTTTGGAAGACAAGCCGGTCGAATAGGGTTGATGCTGGAGATTGTATTTGATTTTGGCTTCAAACTTCTACTGAAAACAGCTCGGAAAATCATAAATTTCAGATTTTTGTGGGTCGGATTTTTCATTATGGCCGCTATTAGTATTTCAGCCATAACTTGATCATTTGCTCCAAACCCACGATCCCATGGAAAGAATCCCAAGACTTTATCTTCAAACGAAAGTACAGATAGTGAGTACAAGAGGTGATTTATGTCGAAAAGGCCGTTTGCGGTAACCCTCAATAATGAGTGTTGAATCGTCGATCCTAGTAAGTGTAAGAGAGAGTGCACTGGGGATCAAGGCTTTCTTATGTCAAGTATACGATATACGCGAAATGTTATGATAAAAGTAATGTAATTCACTCTGAGTAATTTTTATGTGACAATTGACGTGATGCTAAGGAATTTTATGACTTTTTATTTGGGTGCACTGAGTAGCCTCTTGCTCAATTTCCTCGGGAGACTCGCGACATTCAATCTAAGGAAAGTAGGGATCTTATAAATTTCCTCCCCGCTATGCTAAGGCTCGATGTCAGGGGAATTCGCACCATCTCGTGCTTTGATCAGGCGAGGGTCCAGACTTATGTAAAGGGACACGTGATCGATGATTGGGCCCCTGGTCAGAACCCGAAAAGCGTCACAGATATACCTGGAGGCGGGCAACTCAGCGGTAAGTCCCAAGCACCTGCTGCCGCTCTCCTCGGGATGATTGTCTAGTCCTCGGGTGAAAGCCTAAAAGAGTCACCGACGAGGGTCAGGATACAAGACAGATCTACGCTGCTTTCCATCATCAACCTATTATCCGTGAAAACGCCATGCTTTGAGATATCTGAATTATGTATAATCAAATGCTTTTTACGAAAGCATTTCGCTTGTTAGGATCTACTATCAGCCGTCGAACTCTATCCTCTATCGTTTCCACCTTAGATAGGTAAGAGACCCTCTAACCGCTGACATGAAAGCTAATCTATGGTTCGAGTAATGGAAAGATTTTACGCCAACCTTACTACGGTACGTCGAAGATAATGCTTTGATGAATATTCAAGAGCGGATATTCTAAGGGATCTTGAGAGTTTCCCGAGGTCGAGGATCGAAAGTATTCTAAAACTCTCCTCGGGAAGGGCTGGTATGCTCAAGCGAGGAAATTAAGTCCTCGCTACATCAAATTTTTGAGATTGTTGAGAGGGTAGGTCATGGCTATAGATTAAACTTATCTGAGGAGCTGAGTCCATAATGTGTTCCACATTCCATGCCACGCAAAGATATTCCGCATCCCTCACGTAGTCGGAGACACCGTGATCGTTCAGGGATGACTTATCCTATGAGGAGCAAACAAGGCAGATTCTGCAGAAAAGAGAAGGAGTCAGAACAAGACAATATCCTTAGTGAAGGTCCTTTGAGGAACCACCTACGAGGAAGCGACTGGGAGCTTAGACCAAATGCTGAGCCAAAGACTCTCACCTCCTTCCATGACACGTACGAATTTCTCTCGACTAAATTTTCTTTTAAGGGGTAGATTTAAATGACCCGCACTAAATAATACGAAGTTTGACTTCAAGCTTTGACCAAGTTTGAATTAAGTTGACCAAGTTTGACCAAGTTGACCAAGTTTGACTTTTTCGAGGAGGAATAGTTTTAAGTTAACTAAGACACTATTCGTAGGGCTCACGAGATACGAGTTCATGGACAGTTAACGTCACAATCCAATGATGATAAAAAGTTACGCTTATTAAGCTCAACAAGAAGACTTTACTTCAAATAGTCTGGGTATTATTCTGATTTTTGATCCGAAATGACCCTAGACCCTATATAAACATACTTGCGATACCAAAACGAAAACCCCAAATTAAAACAACACTGGTCCCAAACCCTAAGAGAAAACTTCCAAACAGGTAACACCTGGAAGCCTGTTAGCCCACCGCGCGCCGTGAGAAATCGGACCAGACGAGGCACCACCGGCAGGAGTTACTGTACACGCGCCGGACCACCAGGTGCGCCACCGCCGGACGATGCCGGCCGTAAAATTTCACGGCCAACCGCCGCCGGACGCGCCGGGATCTGGCCGGCGAACCCGACGGCGGCTGCACCGATTTTTCACCTAAGTTTTGTGATTTCCGGCCACCTCAGGCCACCCCATAGCTCTTTTCCACCATTTTTGGACCTTCCGAACTCATCTACGTGGTCCCTTTTTGCAGATTTCGCATCGTTTGGAAGTTACGTTGAAAACAAAATCGGCCGAAGCTTAGATCAGGTTTTCCGGCTACCACAGCGACTGTTGGACCAAGGTAATGATACCAATGAGTTCCTGGTCTTTGGTCACGATATGTGGTTTGTAAATTTTGGACATCGCTTGGTTGCGTCTATTTCCTTAGTTGCTTTAATTAATGAGGAATGGATCAATGGGAGACTCATCTGGGTCAAATTTAAAAATCAAGTCAGACATGAAATTGATGTTTTTATAATTATTTCAATGCTCAATTTCGAGAAATTAAATTTCTAATAAAAGCCCCAATTTTTCAGATTACCATAAAGACACTGTAATTGACCTGGTCACTAAATCGGGATGGTTTCATAGTTGTAAAAATTATTCAAGGCTCGGGTATTCCAATGTTGTTGGTTCAGTTATTGGAGCCTAAATGGTGTTTTATTTATATTACAGCACTCACGGCCTGGACGACTTCATAGGGAACAGGATCGAAAGACTATAACAAGTGAGTGGTTTATATGCTTTTAAATGACGGTAGACAGGTCGATATATCTATCGCGATTAAATACTTTACATAATTTTGATCGATGTCAAGTTGCATTTCAAACATGATTTCTAAGCTTCATATAAAACAAGTTATTATTCATGCGAATTTTATCACATTTAATTACTGAAGTTTTATCGCGTTTCAGGATGAGCTGCGGTGTTTGGATATTTGGAGTACATGGATCGAGGTTGTAAACTATCTTGGAAAATCATTGTTAAAAGAAAAGGATCTTGAGATTTTAAAAGGACCGACTCTAATACTCAAAGATTACAAAGGTACATGTGAGGAAGGAACTGCTATATTGGTTACCACGTGATACGTTATTCTGAGGTTTATTAGTCACACGTGATGCCTGGCCGATCTGAGGTTTATTAGAGAACACGTGACGGACAGGTTCAATTCTGAGAATTGCGACTACGCACGTGACGGCCAGTTTACCCTGAGGTTTGTTAGCCACGCGAGCGGCCAAGTTTACTCCTGAGGGTTTATTGCGGCCACGTGGATGGCCGTGTTTACCGAGGTTTATTAGGGTGCCACGCACGGCCGGCTCAGCCTCTATGTCATACCGCCACGATACCTGCCCACCGGCTCGCTTAGCTGCCACGTGATGGCCGGCCCACTGGAGGTCGTTAGCGCCACGTGATGTCAACCACGTGTTCATTAGTTGTCACTTGTCGCGGAGGGCCTGGCCATCGACCCATTATGATGGGTATGTGGTATGGATCGTTGATTTTCTACCATGATATAACTATTTTTTTTATACTCATGGTTATGGTGCATTTCATGGTTATTTTATTACTGATGACTATACATGTTTTGTGCTTGGCTTTGTGTTGTGAATAGCTTCGCATTATGTTTTCCTTAACATCAGGTTTCGCTTAATTTGTTGAGAATGATCTCGTATATGTCGACTCGGGGTGTTGGGCTATAAATGTTTAAACGGAACTTTACAAAAGAGTGAACTTAAGGTTTTGAGAGAAGAAATCTTTTGAAATAAAATGTTAATTTCCTTATAAACTATGCCACTACGGATTTGACATTTCACATTATTGTTTTAAATATGTTCCCTAGGTCCGCATAGCTCATAGGCCTACCGCGCTTATTCCCAACACCGCTTTATCTACGATAACCGCAATACTCTCTATCCCACCTATATGTCCTTGTTTTATTCTTCCATCTATTTAATCTCATCGTAACCCTAAATTCGCGAAATACTCTTGCACGCTCGACATTCAGTATTAAAAACTCAATGAGTTCCTTTAGCGTATGATGTGGTTATGACCTACCCTCGATAGGCTCCATCGATTTATCTACATTCGAGGCATACAAGGTCGCATTTACTTCTCTTTTAGTGGGGCCCTTCAAGGCATTCCCTGTAGACAGACATTAACCAGATCTAATTAAAGTGACCACCCGGTACCCCTGGGCGGCATCCGGCCCAGTCCTCCTGCGCCTTGAGTAACAAGCTATTATTCCCGTCAGCTAAGGAGACATGCAATTAACTCAGAATATTTGGTAAAACGACGCTCTCTATATTGCTGCTGCAAGAGAACATTAGAGGCGTGAAAAGTGGTGTATGTTTTCTCAAGCATATCCTCATCTATAATATTTTCTCCACATAATTTCAGTTGAAAACTAATTTTGAACAAGCAATGAATCAGAAGCCACTAACTAACTTGAAATCTCAGTCGTAAACTAAGCTAATCATAACTAGCCTCTCTAATTTTCACGCTCTTGATAATCATATTTGCTCTTCAAATTTGTCCGTGAGGATCAAAGGATCCGACCGCTAGATATTCATTCTTCAAGCCTTCATCAATATGATGACGTATGAATGTTAAGGCTATAAAAGGATCTCAAGTAGGATGCAGATTTCCTCCTTTGATTGTGTTTCCAGATTCACAGCATCCATGGATTTTAGCATCCAAGATCCAGCATAAATAATTTACCCAAATATCAAGTATAAAGAAATTCGAGTTTAGTGATATTGAGTATTTTCTGTCTAAACAATTAATATATATATATATATAGAGAGAGAGAGAGAGAGAGAGAGAGATAGAGTAGTTGAAATTATAATTTGTGTGTATTTAATAATAATATAATTGAGTTTAAGTGGTAATTTTTTGTTTAGAAATAACCCCCACCCCTAAATTTTATTTTTTCTTAAATCAAATAATAAAAACAATTTATTTTTTTGTTTTTGTTTTTCTTCTTCAAGCTTCAGCCTGAACATTCCAAACGCAGTTTGAAACCTCAATCTGTAAAAGAAAATAATGATTTTCATCTTCAAGCATCAAAGCTTGAATATCAACGAGCTTCGTTGGTTTTGCCAACAGAGTTCAAGCTCGTAACTTTAACTCCGAATCGGGAAGTTCGAAAAGAATTTCAAAAAAATTTTAATTATGAAATTGAAATGTACCTTTCTTCTTATTATTTGTAATATCGCCTGAGTCCGAATTCCTGCATTTGAGCTTTATGACTTTGTGATTGTTCGAGCTGTCATAACAAGAATGAAAGATAAAGCAAGAGAGAAAAGAGATATTTAAGAAAGAAAGCGTATTTTACATTCTTGGAAACCCATATATATAGTGTTACAGTCATTAATACAATAATAATTATTTACCGGTAAATATGTGGTCATTAATAGTTATCACTGAATCATTTATAACATATTACTTATTATAAATATATATATTATGTATTAATAGTAATATAAAAAAATAATTTTGTATTTTATTAATTCAAAGTATCATTCTCATGTTTAAAAACTTTAGAAATCTAAACATTTTTTTGTCTTTATTTAATATTTTTGGTGGGAGGAGAATATTAGAAGAGTAATAGAAATCTCAATTCAAAAAAAATTATAATGAAAAAAAAAGAAGAAGAAGCAGTCGTTGAATTGTTTAAATCAGATAATTCATTCCCAAGTTATATTAAGTTGGTCCTTTTGTATTTCTATATTCGGACCAAGATGGGTTTGCTGTCAAAAATTGGGCTAAAAAAAAAAATTGGGCTAGTGATTGGGTTGGGCCAGATTTTGAGTAGCCGGCCTGGTAGAATCGGGTGGACGTTTTTGGGACCTTACTGAAAAGATATAAATGCACGATAAAGCAGAATTAGAAGCAACGGGTCTAGGGTTTTACATCGTTTCAGAAGCCCTAGAGCAAGAATTCCTGCTCTCGCTACGGCACCGTGACAAAGAGACTCTAAGGTATTATCTCCAAATCCCAGCACCTCTCTCTCTCTCTCTCTCTCTCTTCAATTTTTTTCCTTTTTCAAAAATTGAATTACGAACGCCATTAATTGTCTCTCACTAGGGTTTGTGAAGATGGGTGGTAGTGAAGAGAATCGCATATTCGTGGGAGGATTGGGTTGGAACACTTCGGAGAGGCATCTTGAAGATGCCTTCAGTCGATACGGGAAAATTATCGAGTCCCTGGTATGATCTTACTTTCATCAGTTTCCCATTTTATGTTTCTCAGTCATGTTGCTATGATGGTGTGACAATTTATTAGTGTGCTCACTTCTTGTAAAAATGTGATTGAGATTTTGCATTCATTATTTTTTATCAATGGATCCTGTATATATTTATATTCTTGTATTAATGATGTTAACGAGTGTCCGCTCAATTCTACGTTTTTTTTTTCCTGAATTTAAGGATCATCTTATTAACGCAATAAAGAGGAATTTTAGCATGCATAAAATTTGGATTCAATTCCTATTTTTGTTTTATGTTGTTTTTTTATATAGAAGACCCTAGTGTTATGTCTATAAAATGTAGGAATTCTCATGTTAAAAGCATATCTACGTACTTTATGCTCTTAAAAACTACTTTTTACAAATTTCAAAATTTAAGTTAGCAAAGCTTTTTGATACCTTCATTTTTTTTAAACAGTTGTTCTAAACCATTATCCTTTTACTGTAAGTCTATACAAGCTCTTAAATTTTATATGGGAATTGGTGCTGTTTTTTTTTTGTTTTTACCATATAAAGCAAGAAGTATACACGAATGACACCTTTGTTTGCAATTTTAGCTGCAGAATATGTAATTGCAACTGTCTTGTGCCTAATGTCTGTCCCTACTGATGTATCAAACCTGATTCTTCCTTTATTTGGACATGTCTTCTTATGCTTGGACACTTAAAAGTGCGATATACTTTTGATAATGTAGTTTGATTGTGTTGACTTTCAAGGTTTTTTGAATTTGTGATGCGACTGGAATGTGGAATTCTATCCGGTTAACTCATAAGACCTGATTTGAAAACCCAAAATTTAAATGAATGTTTTTTTGTCTGGTTATTTCTTTAGTTCCTGTTCCCTTGTTACTGGTATCCAGTAGTTAAATGATATTTGCTGTGAACTGTAATGCAACCTCCAAATATTGATAAACCCATGAAATGTGTGTGGTGAGATTTTAAAATAAATGACAAAAGTTATTACAAACAGATAGAATGCTGATTTTTTAATTTAAAGGAATCTACAGTGCCCAATGATGTAGCATCAGTTTAGAACAAACTATTACTGAAAAGAAAACTGATACCTACAAATTTATGATGTGTAAAAGGAAAACTGTGGAGTTATATATAAATATATATATATATATATATATATATATATATATATATACTATATATATATATATATATATATATATAGTATGTAATCTATATATATATATATATATTTATATATATATAGTATGTAATCTATCACAAACATATGTTTGATTAAGCACATAAAATGTTCATTTGGTGAAATGGAAGTCTGGTTGAGCTAGGCTTCACTTCCTATCAACCTTAGTTGAGGAGAGTGTGGGACCAGGGTTGTTTAGATTGCTAGACCAGAGTCCGTGACCAGATATATTGGGTTATTGCCTAGAATATCTCAATATCCCTAAAAGGTTTTTTGGGGAGAAATTTTATCTTTAGACTTATGCTAACTTTTCTTCTATAATGCTGACTATGTATATAAATAATTTTTACAAATTATATCTGTAAGAAAAACATTTGAAGTTGGTGCTCACTGGAACCACATGGATCAATATTGTGGAAATCTGGAGAGAAGCCTATGGACTTCAGATGTTTTAGGGTTATTGTGAGAGTAAAGAGATTGTTGGTCATTTGGATCCAAAGTTTAATCTTATTTAATGGCATCATATTTGAATGTTTCTGGCCTGAAGTTATGGGCTGAAGAATAATCTAATAAACCAATGACATGTAGATCTTGGTAATGTGTTCAGTCTGCAGTCTGTTGTATGCTTAGATTCTTGGTTTCCATTTTGTATGTTATATTCACTATTGTTGGAATGATCCTCCTTCGCAATAATGACTATGCTTTGCTGTCAATTAGGAATTGTCCCATTGTTGCAGTTTTTATTAATGATGCAGCTAACTGTATGAACCAATTCTTAAGCTGTAGCTTAATGGCTGTCCTTTTCCATAACCTCAATTATTTATATTTCATAATTGTGGCTTTTATATTTTTTGAAGAAGGAAGTAAAGCAATTTGACCTGCCCTTCGATACTGGCTTGAGGAATGCCTTTAGGTTCTTATTATTATTTCCAATGTGACGCACAATTATACTGCAACACAAAATTAGGTTTCCATAGATGTCAGGCAAATAACATTTTAGTATAAGCCTTCTCAGGATCACTTATTGTTAAATGTGTGACTTGCCTATAGTTAGTTTTGCTTATTAGAATTTTAATACAGTGGGAGCCTGTACTTTGATTTACCTAACTCTAAATGTTTAAGAGGAGCTCATACATCATAAACAGGGTGCTAGATATTTCAAGATAGTAACTACTTATCCACCAGAGAAACTGAAGCAAAATATTCCCTTGGAATGGGTCATCCATAGAAACTCCCATCTTCTTATGCAGCTTGTATGAGATAAAGTGTGAAGCTCCTGCTCATCTGAAATGCTGGATTTGGTTTGAATGTTTTGTCTAGTCAAGAGCTTCTCCAGGGAGTAATTGTTATTTGTGATAATAATATTGAAAGATAGTGCATGATATAATGATTAAGAGGATTATTATGGCAGAAAGTATTATGCTATTATCATGCATATCCTTCCACATAATATCCAGTAACAGTGCCAGTTCAAATGTACAAGCTATTAGTTCTCTGCCTCCCTCCTTGGATGGACATCTAATATCTCTTCTTTGTATTATATTTGGAATATTTTTTAGTCAGGCTTCCTGTTGTCAGTGCTGCGCCTGAATCATTCTTTAATCATCTTTCCCTTCCTTCTAGATGAAGGATTCAGTGTTTGCTATTAAAGCTCTATTTTGTGACACTATGCAAGATTCTGTTGAACAGAGTAGATTTTTCTGGATTGCGATTTGAAGTGGCAGAGGATTGTTATATTTCTATCTCGGCTACAATGAGTATGATGATTTGCTGCAGTTTACAGGATGGTCTTATTGGAGGTCGAAGTTCAATTTCAAGTTTGTGAAAAGAGTCCCTGATTGCATATTTTCTTCTTATGGCCTACCATATCTGAGCCTGATAGTTTCTAGTGTCATGTCTCTATTGTTGCTTTGATCAAAATTTGGATGGCAAGATTCCGCAATGGTGCTATTTGATAGAACTGTGAACTGATGTGAATATAGATTTATACATTAAATGCATTTCTAGAGTTGTGGTTTGTAGGTGGCTTGTTCTTGCATTGCTCGATCAATTTTTGAACGCATGAGGTGTAACAATTTAACTGTCAGTCTTCCTTGCTGGTTATTCTGGTTGCCGTCTGATCTGTGATAAAGGAGCTGCAGCAAAGGCACCAATAGTCCCTCGAAATGTCTATTTGTTGATTTAAATTGTGGAAATATCTGCTATGATGAAATCTTTTATGCCCTCTTTATTTGGGAAAGGAGTAGTTCCATTTCAAAATAAACAGGGTCCATGATGTCTGTTGGTTCACAAATCCTGCAAGAAAATGCCTACTTTGACTTCACAGTATGTTTGGTGTTTGCGTAGGTCATGATGGAAAGGGATACTGGCCGTCCCCGCGGGTTTGGATTTATAACCTTTGCAGATCGCCGAGCTATGGAAGATGCAATCCGGGAGATGCATGGCAGGGAGTTGGATGGCAGGGTAATATCTGTAAACAAGGCACAGCCAAAAATAGGCAGTGACGATTCTGGATACGGCTACAGTAGGGATCATACACCAAGTGGCAGAGACCATGTGCCAAGTGTCAGAGACCGTATATCTGGTGGCAGGGATCATTTCCCAGGTGGCAGTGATCATTTTCCGGGTGACAGGGATCATTTGCCCAGTGGCAGGGATCGAATGCTGGTGGGGGGTAGGGATGGTGGCTACAGGGGTGTTGATAAGCCAGCTAGCCGATCTGATGATTGCTTTAAGTGTGGCCGTCCAGGACACTGGGCACGGGACTGTCCTTCTGGTGATGGTGTTGGCAGTGGTGGTGGTGGTCGATTCTCCTCACATTCAAATTTGGTGGAGGTGGAGGTGGTCGTGGATCTCGTCTTGGAGGAGATCGGTATGATGATCATTTTAATGGGGGACGATATGGAGGAGACAGGGAGCGCACAGATAACAGAGACAACAGGTATGGTCGTGAACGTGATCGTGATCGTTACAACAATGACAGGTACCAGCCTGCTGGTGATCGCTTTGGAGGGGATAGATATATGGTGGACCGTGACACTCAAAATGGGTACAACAGCAAGGATAAGGGGTATAATAATAGGGAAGGAGGAGGACCCAGAGGTGGTGGCAGCGGTGGCGGCAGTGGCGCGTGAATGGTAGTGGAGGCCAACCACGTTTCGAGCAGAAGGGGAAGCTATAGGGACAGACCTGCTCCCTATGATCGCCCTAGAAGAGCAGGTGGTCGACCATCTTCTTATGACCGGTACTGAGATTCTGAGACATGTGCTTTGTCTATTTCTTGTTAAGACTGCTGGTAGATATCCGATTCACAGAGTTACTACTACTCTCTATTGATTTCTGATTGATGAGGAGGACAGCTTATTATTATTAGCTGCCGGATGGATGATGGGATTCAGCCTTATTTATTAGGTCTTCTTCTGTTCTTTTAAAATTAACTCAGGATGTGGAATGAATGAATGAATGAATGCATGCATGCTTGGAAGTCGTGGTGGTGGTTATCATCACCCTCGGTCTTTCTTGAGTCACAGCAGTAGATGATGCAGACCGGGTGGGTGTACAGAGAAGGAGGAGAGGAGAGGATTCAGAACGAGCGATGATGTGTTTCTTTAAAAGCAAAATACGTTTGGATTGGATTTTATTGAGTTGCTCTTAAACCTGTTACACCCTGTTTGTTCTGTCTGCTGCTGCTGCTGCTCCGCTGCTCCTGCTCCTTCTCCGTCATCGAGGGTTGTTGGGGACTTTTGTGCGCTTTGACAGGAGTTTCTGAAACTGATCTTGAGGTGGGAGTGCGCCTCTTTTATCGCTTGGTATCGTTGTATTGGGAAAATATTTGGGCTTTTTTCTTGCAAATGGTTTTGCATTTCTCATTTCCAAAAATTTCACAACTGGGTTGGGAGTGATGGATTGGATTGCATTCCTGGCGCTGCATTGGTGTTGTTGGCGAGTGAAGACAAAACTCCACAACTCATTAACTGGATAGATTGCTAGCTGGCAGCAACTGTTTGGTTCTTCAGGAAAACAGAGGCTTTAGTCAAGAATATGGTTGTTTCCACATTGACGTTATCCTTAAAAAACACGCCAAATATAGATAAATATTAAAAATGCGTAAGAAGATGATTACCAATCTGTTCCTATTAACTTTAGCTGATTATGGGATTTCTTATTAGAGGGAATTTTTTTATTAGAGCAGTGATCAGATTTGGCTGACAACTTATATGATTTAGCTGCGATTGTGATGCCTTTCTTGATTCCTCCTTCAAGACTCTTGCAATAATCTTCAAAAGCACATTTTTTAATATCCCTGACACCCAAATATTTGAAATGGAATTACCAATATTTGTACTATTCGCTTTTTTATAGAGTTTTGGATTAAAATATTATTTTAAAAAAAGATTATAAAAATAGTTTGTATTCAAAACTATTGCTTAATGCCTAATTAATTATTTGATATTTGATATTTGATATTAAAAATTATTTTATTTAAATTATATTGTTATTTTATTTTATATTATTTTTATTAAATTGTTTTTCATATTTATCTTATTAATCTTTTTTTAAAAGAATTACTATCACTTTAATTTTATAATTATCTTTAAAACATTTAAAATACAAACTTATTTAAAAATTATTATTATTATTTTATTTATTAACTTGAAATGAGAATAATGATTATAAAGGATTTGATAATTAATGGGTTTGGGATAAAATTTGATAAAATTAATATGATTTGCCAAAAAAAAATAAATTATTAATATAATTTATGAAACTTTAACTAATATGTTATCATCGTATTGTAATAAAATTTTAAAATAATTTAAAAAAGATGAAGATAATTTTAGATAAATATGAATATTTTGATCGTTATCTTTGCAGTATTTTCTTTAGGATTAAGAAACAAACATTATTAGTGCTTATATGTTCGTATTCGTATGGCTTCATGCGTTCATACCAAGCTTGGTTTTGTAGGACTGTTGATGGAAATCGAATAATTTAACAAGAAATGAAGCGGCGCGTGTTTTGAGGAAGGAAGTCATTCAGTGTTTCGTAGCGCGTCATTTGAGAGATGAATTTTTTTGTACCATGTAGAAAATCAAATGGTTCAACTCAACTCATGGTTTCATTATACATTTAAAGAGTTTTCGATGTCAATTCGCGTCCCGAGTCAGAGTTAAAGCAGAAAGTTATGGCCGCAAAAAGTTGGGCAGCGGGTTGTATGACAAATTCGAGAGGTTCGAACAAAAACTATTTTTAATAATCGCGACAAATTGAGTTCCCGACAAGCTATTTTTATTGTCGTGACAAATTGTTTTTACTCCAGCTTGTTGGAATATAACTTGTCGTTTAACTCGGATTTGGGCGTGTGAGATGTCGTTGAAAGCTCTTTAATATAGAATGCAACCATGGTAGGGTGAACCATTATTTCTTCTAGATGATATGAAAATTCGTCTTCATAACCACAATTTGTGAGACACGCGATTGACTACTCTTTAAAACATGTTGCTAATTTGCTACAAAATCATTTTGTTTTAAAATTGAGAGTGCTTACTAAGCCAATTTAGAAATATTATGAGTTTTACATGAATATGGATATATAAATTGATAATAATTATTTCTTAATCCTTAAGTAAAAAAATATGTTAAAAGAGATAACGATTTTATATTAACAAGTATCATTAGACAAATCTTACGTGGGGTCGAACAATATGTGCACAAACTGGCGCAAGCCGAACGCATGCTTAAGCGTCTGTATGAAGGGTTTGAGGAACAAACCCAATAAGGAAGTTCGGCCTGGTGAGATCCTACCGTGCCCGAAGTACAGGACCCGGGTTTAGAATTGAAACCACCAGGCCATATGATCATGATCAAGTGATATAGGTGACCCAAAAGACTCATGAGAAAGGAAAAGTGCACAGTCTCCATGATCCACTCCCCACAGATTAGGAAAGAAGGATCTTTAATGATCACGGCTCCTCCATTATCCCTTAACGATTCGATTACATGATAAGAACGAAACTCTCACCCGATGGGAGAATGCCGTATCACCATCTAACAAGGAAAGTAACCCTTTATTTACATAAATGCCGATGCATTACCGCGAAAAGATATGCAAAAAAAAAAAAAAACTCTCGCCTAAGGCAATTGATCTTTTTTTTCCTTTGAAGAAAGGACTGACTTAGGCATCGGAGAGGCATCCGACCCACCCCTGCCGGATCACCTTGTTTATGTTGTTTTCTTGCAAATAACGCATCACGTAGGATCAGAAAATCGACCCAACGACTCTAACCCGCTCCAGTCCAGTATCGATAGAAAAAGCACCATCAGTTTGGCGCCGTCTGTGGTAACGACTGTTCCTTTACAACTAAAACTGAATTCTCAATGGTGATGGTATCTACGAGACATGGCGAAGTCATGCAGCCCAGGGCGCGAGGACCCGATGGCGACCTGAATGGCCGGAACCCTGAGAGACGCTCTCGAAACTCCTACAGAAACCAATGTTGGCGAGATGGAGACACTGGGTCACCATGCGACCGGTGTTTCTTGAGAGACTTGGAGGAGCTTCGCTGACAAATGCAGCGCCGCGGAAGAACAACAACGCCACGGTTCCTCTCGTGACGTTGACGGAGAAGGAGAAACTAGCCTTGAGCTAAGGAACTGATCCACAAACAGCCCTGGAAGGGGATCCCACTGATGAGGAATGCGCAGTAGGAACAGCAGAGGCAATGGGCCGTCCTTTATCGGTGGGAGATAGGGAGCGATCATAGGAAGCGGGGTTTAGAGGACATCTAACAAGAGCTCCTGACCACGTAGAGGAATTGTAAAGGGCGGGCTCCGGTCTTCATGGATGCTTTGGTACGACAAAGCGAGATCACATTCATGACCCGAGTGCATACTTCCTCTGCAAGTTAGAATGCACCGGTCAGAAACGTTCGTGAACGAAAGACCACATAGACCACCTCAATACTTACAAGAATCGGATGGAGCTACGGATACGGGGACCCACGTGAGATCACGAGCCTTCGTTTATCAAGCTAAAGGCCCGACATTGTCTTTGGTTTTAACGAGAATCCCGCCATTGTCGATCATCCTTTAAGAGTTATCCATCGTTCGTCTCACTTCATCGAACGCGGACGTACGAGGCCAGAGTATCACTTACTAATATAACCATAAAGCGAGGCTCACGAGAGAACTTTGAGGTCGTCCGAGAGGTTTAAAGCGTAGTCATTAAAGGTAGATATCACAGATGAGAAGTTTCTGATCCACCGCTTTCATCGTCGGCCCAGGCTTGCGGTCAAAAGACACGATGTTTTCCATCTCGAAGAACCCTCAGAACAAGCATGGCAGAGGTGCTCTCAAAGCGAGAGAAATACATCCCGATGGCGAGGAAGCCCTTCTATCTAGCGGGAAGAGCTCTTAGTCTGAAAGGAGGAGAAAAAGCGAGGCGAGGCTTGAGTGAAGCCTTAGGAGATGAGGAGAGTGGGGATGGAATCCCACGAAGGGACGGAGAGAGCAGAGGCAGTCTCGAGACGAGGCAATGTCGGGGACGGCAGGCCCACCTCAGCCGTACGGCGGCGATATCCACCCGTGATTCACCCTTGACCAGTCTCGGTGTCTCACGCGGTCATACGTGAATCACGGCCACGAAAAGTTTTTAAGGTGCCTTTTTTTTTTTTTTTTTTTCGATCAAAAAAGACGAGGCCAGAGCGAAAGGGCTTCGTGACAGTATTGTGAATTCCACAGGGATCATGGACACCGAACAAATGATTGCATATAGCTGAGGAAGGAAATTGAATACCTGATCCAACGTGGACATCTTCGCCGCTTTGTGGCCTCAGTGGGGACGAGCAGCCCCCATTACTCGTCGACCGGCTCCGGCTACTGTATAGGAGGAATCAGTGATCTCAGTGGATTTGCGCGGGGAGGTCAGTTCGGCCGGAAGGCGTCATTTGCGAGGGCATCGGATCGGAGAGACCACTTTGGAAGCCACAAATGAAGTATCCAAACTCTCTCTGCGACACTACCATAGCTTTTTCGGCTTCAGACCTTGGAAGGTGCCCGGCATCCTCATGGCTTGATCCATTGGTCATAAGGGTGTCATGGCAATAGTACCACGGTCGCAGTCGACAGCGGAAGAACCGCAAACGTCTGTCTTCTCTTTAGCCTTGATAAAATGGGCATCGGAAGGAGGAAACTACGCAGGTCAACGCCACCTACGGGATTCTCAGGAGAAAGAGTCTACCCTTGGGTCGATACAACTAGTGCTCACTTTAGGAAGTCCTCCATGCCAAGCCCTTGATAGCGGTGGATTCACTCATAGTAGATGCCCTGATCGACTTATAAGCAATACTATTGGGCATACCCACTCCCTTAATGCCATAAGGGCCATCCCCTCGCCTATCATATAGTTTATCAAATTCCCACTGCATGAATGGGGTATAGATAAGTTCGAGGAGATCGGCACGTGGCAGGAGGTGCTACACTCGGCATCGATGAAACAAAAGCGGTTGGCGGCATCCCTACGTAAGACGAGAGTACCGACGCGAGAGATGAGGTAAGCATCAGATCGCCCTCGAGGAAGAACTAGAACTGTATCTGAAGCAATGTGACCGGTAGAAAGTTTACATCGGATCCAAATTGGCCAAAGGCGTCAGGGACCTCCTCATCCGCTTCTTGAAACGGAATATAGAAGTATTCTTTGACTTGTGAAGAGGATATGGAGGTGACCAAGTAGTAATCACACACAAAAATTTGAACAACAACCCCTCTTTCAAACCAGTCAAACAAAAAAGAAGTTTTGCCCAGGAAGGCGGCGAATAATGAAGAGATTTAAACAAACTCTCTAAGCTAGCTATGAGTAGATACTGACAGATTGGCTGTGCAGTCCTCGTCGAAAGAGCGAGAAGCGGTAAATGGCGACTCTGCATTGACTTCACGGATGTCATGAGGCCTATCGAAAGATAGCTTTCCTACCTCGGATGACGCATAGTGGATGCCGCATTTAGCGCGAACTACCGGCCATGGGCCCGGCTTTGGGGATATTAGCAGGATCATAATGGACCCCAGTGACCAAGAGAAGACCTCATTTATGACTAGGGGTGCTAATGATGCGAGTCGAGCTCGATTTCAGCTAAGCTCGACTCGAACTCAAAAACTCGAATCCGAGCTCGACTCGAGCTCGAAAGCTTGCGAGCTTGAAAAATGAAGCTCGAATCGAACTCGAAAGCATAAAACTGAGGCTCGAGGCACCGGCTCGGAACTGAGTCGGAGCTCGGGCTCGACTCGAGCTCGAACTCGAACTTTTACTGGCTCGAGCACAGGCTCGGCTGGCTTGAATTTGAATTGAACCACTGACTCGATATTGGACCATGTCATTTCAAAGCGGGTCTCTAGGGTGGTAATTGTTATCATATAAAGCGAGGAGAATATGAATAATGGAAACAACAAACTACAGTGAGTCCAAAAACCTGAATCGAATTAACGGTCAACGCTGCAACATCATAAAACTTTAGTTTTAAGTAATCTACACATAGACTATCAGTAAACAAATACACTTGAAAGCATATTCTTGGAAGATCTGACTTCAAATAATCTCAATAGCCATGATAGGTGCTGGGTTTGAGGGCTACAGCTGATCTCGTGAGTATGATATAACCTCCCTGGAGTCAAACTGAAATAGCGATCCGACGAAAGCCCCATCAAAACATCTTCCACAAACACCTACAAAAACATGCAATTTGTTATTAATAATATTTAACTCTTGTAAGAAAGCGTCAGTAATAAATAAAGTGAAGTAAAAATATGACTCAGAATTTTAATTTCATAATCAAAACCTATTGAGTTGTCAGTTTGTCGATTCCTTTGGAGGTATTGGGAATTGGGATAAGAATTTCTTTAGGTTGATCTTCATCTTTGTTCTACAATAATATCAAAATGTAAGTATTTATACATTAAAAAAAGTAAACTAAAATGATTAACAGTAGTTCTTATCTTGTTCTTTCTTTTCCTCCATGGAAAGTCTACACCAATCACACATTGCATATCAACATTTACCCTTTGTTTAAGAACAGAGTGAGACTTATAGGGATCTATTACATGACCTTCGGCACTAAAAGTTGCCTCAGAAGCCACAGTGGTGATTGGAGCAGCCTAACATTTAACATGACAGAACCAAAATACAAAACTTCATAGATTTTTCCTTCCACCAAGCCAAGGCATCAAATTTATAAATCTTGAAAGTGGCCCTCATCAAGATACACATCAAGTTCGATTTCATAGGTTATTCTTGCCCACTTCTAACACTTGCAAAAGTTCTAACAAGCTACTTGATGTACTTTCCTCCTTGTGACATTTGAAGCTTGATTCACATTCGCACTTTCTTCAGGTAAAGAAAAGATGCATTCTCACATATTCATCATAAAGTTGATACCTTGGCATCTCTAACTTCCTAATGTTTTCGAGCTACATACGAAGAAAACATTTTGAGAATGTAATCTCTAGAGCCCTCATTTTCAATCTAGGGTCCGGCCAGCTCCTATTTCCATTAGCATATTGCATTCTTTGATACTTGTCAAACCTTTGTTTCATTTTTGAACCATACTCCTAACAAAAATCTATCGGAAGCAGATTTTTATCCAACAACACTTTAATCCTATGCACCTCACTAAGAAACAAGTTAGAAGTTGGATATTCAAAACCTGATATAATGTTAGTAGTGTCTTTAAACACCTTTAAGACTTGAAGCAATTTCTTAATCTTTTCCTACTTATCATCATTAGGACAACAATCATTATTATGATCATGGAAAGCATATCTAGGAAATACCTTTCTAAACTTGATAGCACAAATCCAGCATTATACAGTTGAATTCCAGCTGAGTCTTTGCATTCAGGGACTAATTTTTAAATAACACGTTGTGTTGGCTCATCAGTTTCACTGAACACAGTTTAAGTCGTGCACCACTTGAATTCAAGAAGTCCACGAGTTTCATGGACTTTTACAATGATACTCTTAACTATTTCCAAGACCATGTTGAACCATTATGTTGAGATATGTGTACAACAGCGGGCATGAAATAACCTTCCATTGCATAGAAGTCTTTCTGCATTGATGCAAAATTATCTTTTTAGAATGCGAATACATGAATCATTTGCATACATTATCAGTGAGTGAAAACCTAAGGGAATGAAAAGAAATTAGTGATTCAGTTTATAATCACAACTAAAAAAAATACTAATATAGTGGCGAAAATATAAAGCACTTACTTTTGATTTCTGTTTCCACTCCACCAAACATATTAGAGATTGCAATCGGCTATGTTAGCACCTTTACATGGAGGTAAGTGAATAAAATTATTTCATAACTACGAAGCTTCAATCGAATCCTCAAAATGGTAATTAATATATATTCGATCATTTGTACGACCATACAAATCTATAAAGATCAAACTAATTCGATCACCATTTTCCAACTTAATGCCTTTTGTAATATTTAGCTATAAAATCGTAGACTTTGAAGGAGTATGTTCTTATAGTGTGACAAGACACACTAGTCCCTTTATAATTATTCCAGCTTCATCATGAAGTTAAATCCTTCATCTTCTGATAGTGAAAGAATGCTTTCAGTATCGTGAGCCAATATTAACTAATTCTCTCTCATCTTTAACATGTCAATTTACCCATTATGCAAAGCACTAACAAATCAGATTAGTTTGTCTGGATACTTGAATCGGATGGTAAGAATTAATCATTTGTTGTTACTTCAAATTAATAATACTTTTTTGAACAAGTGTCGAGAAATGTCGGTTCAAATGAGTAGACTACTTTTGGTTGCTAAGATAGAAGAGGAGATTTACAATGTTACACCTCACTCCATTTCCTTTTATCATTTCGGGTTCAAAATCATCCCGAACTTTGAGTCTTCTTGATTATTAAAATGTTGGAAAGGGTTTTAAATATAGCTTATTTGATGTAATGATGAATTAGGTTCATAGTTTCCAAATTAACATCTTCACTTTCATTAAAGTTCATCGAGTTCCTTAATCCTCTCATCCTCAATATTCCACGTAAAACTCCTCTACTCTTGAAGTGTCCATGTGAAGATGTTTGTGGTCCACTAGAAGACTTAGACATTCTGAAATACATATGATAAACTCCACTAGTCATTATAACAACATAGTATAGACAAGGAACAAAACATATATGTAATGGCTAAAACATCCCATTATTCAAACTCCATTAATTGAATGCAGATTGACTTATATATATACATATATATACATACATATATACATACATATATATATATATATATATATATATATTATTATTATTATTATATATTATTATATATATATATATATATATATATATAACATCTACTCTTTTCTTACTTGCTTTCTTTTGTTTCTACCATTTCTATGATAATGTATTTATCTTAGTCTAAAATAATCTAAAGGAAAACAAAAAGAACAAAAAAAAAAAAAAAGTGAAAACAAAAGTCTCCATTATGATAAGGGTGAGTCAATAGAGACGCAAAATTCTTCTTATATTCAGAATTTGGGTTCAAAATGCCTTTTATAATATAGATATATGATAGAGGAGATATATATATATATATATACATATACTCATCCTCAGTAGTTTGAAAAAATACAGCATGAGCTTTTCCTATGAAACTACATTCATGATTCATCCCTACATGGGGGGCTATTTTCTCATTAACATAAAATAATTCTATCTACAAGACACAAAAGGACCAATGACCTCAAAAAATATTATTATTTGTGAACCTTGCTCTTCATTTCCTCCCTATTGAACAAGAACAAGAAACTGAAAGGATACCATTGATTTACCAACTTTTGAGTCATTCTGGCTCTATGAAATTATAAAGAAAATACAATGTCAAATACAGACTGGATCCCAACAACAGTAAAGTTTCAAGGTGCTTACATATCCATGAAAACATTGATCAATGTCATAAATAAAGTTTAGGAACTGGGGAGACACACATGATCATAAAATCATTCTTCTTTAAAAGAATTTTAATCATAATCGTTTGGTAAAATGACAGACATCGAGCTAAAATAAAAATTCACAAATCGTTAATGACAACATCCCACACATCTACACGCAAATTCCAAATAGGTTTACAAAAACAAAAAGATAGATTTCTTACACAGAATGAATTTTGCAAAGAAAACACTTGAATAGTCAGAATTCCAGATCTGATCAAGGAAGTGACTATATTTGAACCTGATGATCAAGATGTCTTTAACACAAATGATGTCTTTCATCACTAACAAAACATAAGATCTTCATCGAAAGAAAATTTCTGAATATAATAATATTAATAAACTTACAAAATCAAACATGTAAGAGGCACATGAAACGCAAGATATAACAAAACTAATGTGAGAAATAAAACTTAATCATTAAAAAAGAATGTGGCATTTAAAACCAAGAAATACTTATAGATGAAACAGATCACTACTCAAAAATCCTAAGATTAGAACAAAACCTCCAAAGAACTGATTTTGAACTGAAATTCTGAACAAGTTTGCAGCAATAATTTGAAATGCGTGAGCAGAAAAAAATTTGTTGATTGCTCAATTTCATATTTCTTGATACTAAAACAGTAGAAGATTCAATATATGAAACCAAGGAATGAACATGTAAGATCAACAACCAACAAACATATTCAAAAATGATATCTTAATCAATGCTGTCCACATGTGACTGAAACAGTGATAATGAATGTTTCACTGCAAGAGATCTTGATTTGCAGAGGAAAAAGGAACTAAAACTCAACCAGAAAAGCTCCTTGTTTTAATAATCAAAGAAGTTTCAAGCTCACTTCTCCAACGATAGTTTCTTTGGTTATGATGAGATGATAATGTAAAGAAATAGGGTATAAAGAAACTAAATAGTTAAGAGAGTGGAGAGAAAAAAAATATATGAGGTTAATTGGAAGAGAGAAATGTCCTGAGGTTTTTTTTTAAACATCGTGAGATTGAGAATATGTAATGATAATATGATTTTTCTTAAAAATGAACACAAAAGCAAGATTTAGTATCACATTATCAATAAGTTTATATCAAACTGACTATTTGAGAAACAATATATATTTATTTTAATTAGAGTTAACTTAATCCACTCTTATATAATATTTTTAACAAATGATAACTATATTTAAATATAAATATTTATTTTGATTTTAAAAACAATTATCCAAACATGTTTTATTTCACAAATCACTAAAAAATGTTTTTTTAACAAAATAAACTACAGATAATCACCATTTTTCTTATAAGATAGATCATTTATATAATCAATTTAATTAATTTAAATAAGAATATAACGCAAAATCATTGATAAATATCCATGTTAATATGATATAATGATTTCAACCTTTATGAGATATGTTTTTTTAAACTGAGTATTTATCCTGTTTCACTAGATTCACCCTCTTTCACTGATAATGAGTTTCCAACTGAATCCCAATAAATGCCATTAGATTTAATTTGTCCTCACATAATTATTTTTTCACATACTTTCAAGATAATTGGTGGTTTACAATCATGTTTCCATCAGACCTATCCTGATTTGAGTTAGAATTATCAAAACTGAGTTGAACTGAACATTCAAAATTTTGCAAATTCATCCTGATATAATATTAAAATTCATTAATCTTGATTTAATTCAAAATTATTATTTCCACTTTTCAATATACAACTTTCTAATATTATTATTTAGTTTGTCTTCTAAAATTATAACATTCTAATATAAAACATTTTTAAGATTAATCTCAATAATTCTTTGCTGTATTAATTGCTTAAAAACTATTTTGATAGTTATAATTTGTAACATTCAAAGTTCTTAATACCATCCCAAAAGTTGATTGAACTTTTATCTTCTAAGCTACTTCTGCCATCAAAAATGGAGCACACTCAACTAAGTGGAAATTAGTATTTAAATTATTTTAGTAGTTGTTTGAAGCCACTGTTTGACTCACTGCTAACATTTCAGCCAGCCACTCGAAGGCCAGCCAAATTCCGGCCGAAACCAAAGAGCCACCTAATTGTTTCGCCTCACAAGACCTCTGGGCTATTATATTATCAAACTTAGAGAATCAGTTGTACGAATATATATACATATATATATATATATATATATATATATATATGGTATATATATATATGGTATATATATAGATTGTTATAATCCTAACTTATTATAATTTGTAGAATAATATCATATTCTCTTAAATCTTTTAAGAAAATTAATTATTTTTAAAATAAATATATTTATAACTAAATAAATAATGAAAATTTATGATTTTTTAAGAATACAAAATGTAGATATATTATTTATGACATCCCCTAGCAAAGATATCAAATTTAAAAAACTTTTAAAATTTTATATATGTTATTTTCAGTTTCTCGAGCTGCCAGTTTTGAGCATGAGTCAACACTGAACAAGCAACATTAATACTTCAAATGGGAGCCGAGAAGCTTGACTGAAGCTGACTAAACAGCTTTCTAGCAGACGCGAAATTGCCTTCATCTCATTAGCACTTTGTCATGACGGTGTTGTACTTATCATAATAATGATGCCTGGAAGTCAAGAAACGCTGGGCCAACGTATCGCAGGCAGCGCAACAAATAAGCCACAGATTTGGAGCATCTATGGAGATATATATGCATGACATGCCGGGTGAAGCCGCTTAAGGCCGAGTCCACGAGCTCCACGAAGAGTCGCTCTGTGTCTCAAGAACTATAAACAGAAGCAACCAACAAAGTGTGCCTTTCGAGTCTCACCAAAAATTTCGGTCACAGTCAATACTCGGTAATGTGAGGCAAATCTGTGATAAGATAAAAGTCGGCGGATATGCAATCGCTTCAACACCGTAAAAGAAACAACGCTTGACTAGAGAATAGTCAAGCTCCGAGCCGCTTATCGTGATCCGCGATAAATGCCGCCCATTCTTTAGGTTCAAAAAGGCTTGGCGCTCAAACCGACCCGAGCTCTTCCCATCCCGGTAAGCCCTTCCGAGGGGGAACTCCTTACCCTTTTATTCCGCCCAACTGGCATTGACACTACGCCGCCCGTCGATCGAGATGGGACACAATGCTGGGTCTATCATGCACTAAGCTCTGAGATGTTTTATAAAGGCATTCCAAAGAGGGGAGAATTAATCCTCACATTGGTAACCACCCAAGTGCTTCACCATATTTCCAAGCTCACTATTGAAATCCCAAATGTAATCTAATGAAACAGAGACAGACAAGCCGTAGACATCAGAAGACTGATAAAATGGGCTAGCGAGTCTAGTGAGTTGACATCATGATATATGCTTGCTGTGTGTAATTCCCAAATGGAGGGTTTAGATTTTTTTTCCTTGCGGAGGCAATCCCACATTGGAAATTTTTATATGTATAGAGGTGTGTAATTCACATTTCGAGGTTTAGACTTTTTCCTGTGAGGCACCAACATCGAAATTTACAAGGGAGAGAGAGACCTCCCTTTCCCTATATGGCCCTTCCTCCCCCCTCGATTCGAGAGAGAGCTAATCCCACAGGCTGCCCACCAAAAAGTCGAGACCTCAACACCCTGACACTTTTTTTTTTCGAGAATAATTAAGGTATGAGCCTATATAATTTAGGAAATCTCTATTAGTTTCTTAAATTTATTTTCTTAAGGAGGTTATGGGTCTTCCCCACACTGGTGGGAGGTCTGGCGGAGCCTGGAAGTTTAAAGGTCTGATGGCTTTGGGAGGAAATTACCCAAGAGGATTCTACCCGGGAGCCGCCTGCCTACCATTTTTTTCTCAATTTTTACTCTTCTTTTGTATAGTTATTTTTAATTAATTGTATATATATTAATATTTAATTTATAGTCTTATTTTATTTTCCTCAGAAGTATATTTGTCATTATTATTTAATAATTATTGTTTTTTTTATCTAATTATTTTTCCTAATGATAAGAACTATCACTCGTAACGACTCAAGTACTCAAATAATACAAAGTTTTTTAAAAACGTTGACCGTTTGACCAAGTTTGACCAACAATTAGTATAAATCTGCTGTTGACTTTTTTCAAGGATGAATAATTTTGGGTCGACTAAGACACTATTCTCTCAGAGGGCCTCACATGCAGAGTTCATAGACTAAGTTGAATCAAATCCGACTTTACTGATAGAAAGTTATGACACCGGGGAGTTCACAAAGAAGTAGTTTAGCAAGAACCAAACTGCCTAGGTTTTTACCCGAAGTTTACCCTAGGCTCTATATAAACTCAGCTTGTAAATAATAGAACCCTAGCCTAACACACCCAAGGGTTGAGCCTAAAACTAGAGAAACTCCCCAAACCATGAACACCGAACTGGTCAAGCCGATCACGCACTCAAACGAAGTTTTGACCGTGGAGGCAACATCACATCACTTGCACACGCGTCCTACTGTGGATGAGCGCCATCACTGCATCGACGCCGTCGAAAAATTTCACTCGCGAATCACCTAACGCGCCAGACGCCACGACGGCGCTAATTACTTGGTCACCGGATTTTCATTTTCCGGCCATTCCAAGCTGACCCATACCTCCTCCCACCATTTTGACCTTCAACCTGGTCTCGCGCCCTTTTCAGCAGATTCCCATCGCTTGAAAGATAATGACGAAACATATTCGCCGATCACAGATAGAGTTTTCCGCCATCAAGAACTGTGGACCACACGCACAACGCCGCACCTCGCCCCTTCAGTCGCTGACATATGTTTGTAAATTTTGACTTCGCTGTTATGCTTTCATTTTGGCTTCGTAATTATCGGTAAAGGGTTTGAATCAAATTGGGCACAATTGGTCAAATTAGGAAAAATTGGAAGTTGGATTAGTGAAATTGACATTTTACGAAGCACGCATGTTCAATTTCAAAGATTAAATTCTCCGAAAAGCCCCACTTTGGGTAACAATCGTAAGGCAGATCAGATAATTGGACCTCGTTTGGGTCCAATTTAGATAGTTCATAGTTCGTAAATTATTCAAAGACATTCGGGCGTCCATGTCTTCGTTTCTGCTTAATTCGGTTCTAAATTGTGATTCTTTTATTATATTATAGCGCCACGAACTCGAGATTTCTACAGAGGAGCAGACTGAGATTTTAAGCTCCTGTGAGTGGCTTACACAGTTTTAAAATGCTTGGGGGTATTATTATGATATATACTTGTATAATATTATATATAACTTATTTGGATCGAACTGGTTGATTATGCAGAAATATAATTATCTCTGCTTTTATATAAACAAGTTATCATTTCATGTGATTTGTCAACATTTTAAATATTTGGAAAATTTTACTGAAGTTCATGGATAAATTTGTATTCAAACATTTTGGTACATGGATTGAGGTTTTAACCATTTTGAAAAGACGATTTTAAGAAATGGATTTGAGACTTTGTGAATGATTATAATGCTTATCGTTGAAAGGTTTATTAGTTGCTACGTTGATGCTCAAGCCATCAAGGTTTATTAGTTGCCACTACGTATCGGGTTTACCTCGACTTCCGCTTACTATGGGTATGGTACTAGCATATCATTGGCTGGTTTCGAGTAAGGTAAAACCATTTCAATATTTATAAGTTATCAGATTTCTGTCATTTTTACGCATATGATGGTTATATATATTTTATGCTAAATTTTATGTCATGAATAAATTCGTGCTATACTTCGTAGCAATCACGCTTCGCTAAATTTTTTGAGCAATAATTTACATTGTTGACTTCGTATAAATTGGTTTTCGGTGGAAATGATTCCAAACTAGGAACCTTATAAAAAGAGCGGACGGAGGTCTTCAGAGAGAAGGAATTTTCGAAATAGCATATTATTTTCCTTATAAATTATGTCACCACCGAGATTCATTATCTCACGTTTTATTGTTTTAAATCCATTCCCAGTCCAAGCAAGAGATTCACTCGCCCAGCCTTCTACGCCTACTGCCTCGCGGCAAGCCGCAGATTCTATCTTATCTATCCTTTCTTTTTATCGACTTATGTATTTTCATCAGACTTTCTAAATTCGCAAACACTCTTAATGCTCTAATCTTAAGATTGAACTCATATGAGTCTTTATCATGTGTGTTTCAGGGTTACTAATCTTCACCGTAAGATGGGCCTGGCCAGGATCTGAGCTGGCCAGGATCTTTTTTATATATATATATTGAGGTGTTACATTAATGCAAGTGTTTACTTTCTTCTTGTTGTCAGGTTCCATCGACATTCCTGTGGATTGTACAATAACTTCACTAAAGTGACCAATTCAGGAATCTGAGGTTTCCTGTGCCCGTCTGTCACATCAGAGCCTGTGTCTCAATCTTGGTCGTACATCATTATAACTCATCCAAACAAGCCAGATACCTTCCTCACCTTATCCTAAATTAATCGTTTCATTTATTCTTGAAAATATTTTCCGACGGCACCAGAGGACAGGCCCAACAGTTACTGGGTGGAAAGTTCGGGATGCACCTACTATGAGGAGAATTGTCGAGCCGCCCGCCGATCACTCTAGAGAGTGGGCCACCTGGGTGTTAATACATCGTGCTCGTGACTCGATAGCGGCTTTGATGGCTCCACTTATCCATGCTTTATCCCGGCTAGATGACACAGAGCAAGATTTAACAGTGGGCGTAGTGTCCAAGGAGGACAGTCGATAGCCGGTTTTCTCGCTAGGGGTGGTGCAAGGAAGTGGGGCGATGAGAGACAGAGTTACACTCTGGGTGCATGGCTTCAAGACTGCCACACTCTGAAGCCGCTCCAAACCCTTTGTTGAGACTAAGAGGCCAGCTCGAGACGCCACTGCAGTAAAGCATGACAGCTTCGAGTACGAGCGTAGAGATTCGCAGAGCTATCTGATTGGCCCCAATTTGGCCGCGATGAGGTCAAGTGAAGAGGAGGTTTCTCGATGGCTCGAGTGAGCCGATAGCCAGCCTCAGCCCCCTCCGATCACCCCATCGACGTCGACGACGCCTAGAGGCGGAGACGTGACCCTCGCTACGTAATTAAGTGTCCACCATACGAGTTGATTGTCTTGGGAGCAATTCAAATGGATCATCTAAGAGGGGTAGGTTTCAAATCTCCGATCTTCTGCAGCAGAGGATCCAAAGAGGACAGACGGGTGCCGCCAGAGTAAGTTTCAAAGAGGTGGACATAATAATAGGCTCGATTTCAATCGAGTAGTGGTAGTAGCCACTTTCGCAGGTCCGCAGACCGTGATGCTTCGCTCGACTTGCGGGCAGGCGGTCAGAACAGATCCGCGATGGATCGCTGGGACAATGTGTATGCCAGCCATGCGCACAGATATTTCAAGAGGATCTTCCATTATCGAGGATCTCTACAGATTCAGAGTCTCTGGATTAGTTACTCATTCAGCAGCTAGTAGCATGGAGGATCGAAGAAGATAGCAAAGATTCTGAAAATGGTTCCCTTTAGCACGACACCGCACTACGCCGAGGCAAGGGCAAGAGTGATGACCACCGGTTAGGAGTACAGAGTTTATGCTATGACCAATAAAGAGGCATAAAGCACCCCCGACGCCAGGACACGACATTATCTATTTTTAGTGATCGATGCACGCAAATTACTGGACCTGCGGGCTGCTACACTCTTTTATTTCACGAGTATGTCAGACGAGCCCGATGACTCAGCCTTTCGTGATGGTTCGAGATCACACGCCTACGCGGAAAGTCTCTAATACGGCCTAGTAAGATGCTTAAGAGTAGCTGTTTTATCGAGGGCCAAGTTATGAAGGCATTGATAATAATAGGATCTCAAGGGGTCGGATTGTGATTCTTCGGGATGGATCAAGCTTGCTTCCAAACTGGTGCTTCAATGGATCGCTTCCGGCAGGAGGTGATATTTAGACGACCGACCACTGGTGAGTAGTCTTCTGGCGGAGAGCGAGGCGAGCACCTTCGTGTTTGATTTCTCGCTTATCATAGATGTTTACTTCTCAAAAGGTTGTAATCTGTATCTAGTCACGTAGTTGACACTGTGAAATAGCAAACGGGATTAGAGGATACCAAAGAGTTTAGGACTTTCCTGATGTGTTTCTATTTACCTTCCAAAGCTCGCTTCCGTAATGAGAAATAGATTTTCCTATCGATTTAGTCCCCGTACAATTCATTTCTTTTTACTGTCTTTATAGATGGCACCCTGGCCAAGGAAAGAGTTGAAGACCAGCTACAAGAGTCAGATAGGATTATGAGTCTTATTTCACCCGGTTTAGTATTATTCAGGAAGTTGAATAAGGATGATACGAGGTCAGGTATAGATCACAAGTACCAATAAGGTCACTATTCGTAATGATATCCTTGGCTCCTACTAGCGATTCATTTGATCACCCAGGTGCAAGAGTGTTCCAAGATCAACAGGCCGTACCATCGCTGAGGACAGAAACCTGACATCCCCAAGACGGTATTCGTGATTCCAGATATGGGCATGGTATTTCTAGCGATGTTTTCGACTACCCAATGCCCCAACAGTTTTCATGGATTTTTTTGATGAACCTGTCTTCCGTCCATAGATATTGTCATCGGTTTCTTCCGACGATATTCGTGTACTCGAATGAGTCGAGCATGAGAGACATTGGTTCGTGTCATAGACTTTGCCAAAGACTAGTCAGATGCCAAGTTTAGCAAATGTGAATTTTGTCGGTGCCGAGCGGGATTTCTGACATGGGTTTCCCCACGATAAGATTTATGTGGACCAAAAGTAGAAGCAATGAAAATTGGAGCAACCAACATTTAATAAGTGTGGAGTTTCCCTGGGATTAGCTGGCATACCGCAGTCCATATAGAAGGGTTCTCAAAGACATGCACCACTTCATCGTTTGACTAGAAAGGAGTTAAATTTGTTTTAGGATTGACAGTGTGGAGGAAGCTTCCAAACACCTACAAAAAGTCGACGCCGTACTCCTGCTTTGACATTGCCGTAGGCAACGAGGGGTTCGAGGTTTACGATGCTCACGCCAAGGTTTGACAGCCACGCAACAGGTCGCGTACGCCTGCATAGTCAAGAAACACGAGCTGAATTCATCCTACTCATGACTCGAACTCACGCTGCAATTTCGCATTGAAGACTCGATGTACTGTCGACGGGAGCAACTTATCGACATTTTATCGATTCATAAGAGCCTTAAGCATTTATTACCCAAATATTAAACTAAGGCAGAGGAGGTGGATGGAATTACTTAAGGATTATGATCGGTGACTATCGACTACCATCCGTAAGGCAAATGTAATGCGATGCCTCGAGCAGAAGGCCCCGTTCTTCGCTTATATGCAGACAATACAACTTCCATTGATGGTCGCAGTTCCGAGAGTCAAGTGTCGAAGGAGATGCATGCTCAGGAGCATCTTTCTTTTGCTAGTTTCCAACCACGACCGATATCAGATCGGGATTCTCGAGGCACAACTAGAAGATCCCTATTCATGAGCATGAGAAAGAAAGTCGAGAAGGAGAATAATCGGATTTGCTATTAGGAGACAATCTGAGTTCTTGGTGATTGGTTCTAGTTTCAGGTTCCACCAACTAAAGAGTTAAAAGGCAATACTGAGGAAGCCCATAGTTCTCGCTTTATGCTATGCACCTGCAAGACAAGATGTACTGCATAATCGAAGGAATATTATTTGTGGTCGGGATGAAAAGAGAAGTCATTGAGATGCATCCAAGTCATTTATCCTCACAACAAGTGAAGGCAGAGAGACAAAAGCCTTCTGGACTTCTACAACCCTTACCCATCCTAGAATGGAAATGGGAGCGCATTACAATGGATTTTGTATTCAAACTCCCTCCCACAGTCCAGAGACATGACGACATTTGGCAGGGCCAGATCGATCACTAAGTCCGCGTGATTTACAACCTATTCGAGAAGTTTTCCTAATTGCAATGAACTCTTTATGAATCATAGGGCTTAGCCGGGTTCCGTGTCGATCATCTCCGAGGAGATCCACGATTCCACCCGAGAGGTTTTGGAAGGACAGATGTTAAATAAAGGTCAAGTTGAATTGAGTACCGCCACCCTCGTGACCGATGGACAACCGAGAGGACTATTCGCACTCCCGAGATATGTTGAGGTCATGCGTGATCGCAATTCAAAGACATTAACGAATATCTACTCGCGTAGTTCACTTATAACAACAAACAATACCAAGCATCGAGATGTCACCTTATGAGGCATTGTATGAAACAATGTCGCACTCCACTATGTTGAATGAGATCATGAAAGGAAACACAGTCCTAGATCGCAACCATAAAGGATAAGGTTAATGCTATACATGCTCTAATAAAGTGTACAGACAGTAGCAGTCATATGGGATGCTGAGAAAGTGATCTTTCGAGTTCAGGTCAAGATCAAAGGCCTAAGCCTTCCCTGAAGGGTGTGGTACGCCGGAAGCGAGGGAAGCTAAGTCCTCCCTACATCAATCTTTTGAGATTGGTTTGAGGATAGGTCCAAGGGTCATATTAGACTGTCGGAGAGCTTTCAAGTCCATAATGTTCTATATCTCCATGCTACGCAAGTATATCTCGTGATCCTCACATGTGTTGAGACACCGTAGATTATTTAGATATCATCCTATGCGAAATGCTGCAACATTCTAGGTAGAAGAGAAGGTGCTTCACAACAAGACAAGATCTCAGCGAAGGTCCGAGAAACCACCTAGTCGAGGAGGCGACTGGAGCTGATGACCAAATGCGTGAGCTAGCATCCTCATCTCTTCCATGATCGCAGCACGGTAATTTCATGACTGAAATTTTCTTCTGTGGGGGTAGTTGTAAACGACCAGCACTAAATAATACAAGGTTTTTTTAAAACGCTTGGAACAAGCTCGACAAACAACTGCATAGGCCCAAGTTGACTTTTTTCAAGGATGAATAATTTTAGTCGACTAAGACACCATTTCGTAGGCCTCTGGCCGACACGAGTTCATAGACTGTTGAACGTCAAAATCCGACTTACTGATGTAAAGTTACGCACTCAGGAGTTCAAGGAAGAAGTGTTTTAAAGAAGGTCCAAATCAGCTTCAGGTTTACTTAAAGCTAATCTCTAGGCTCTATATAACTGCTTTGTGTGCCAACAACCCTAGCCCCAAGACACCCATTTTGAGCCCCAAACCCCAGAGAAAACTCCCCAAAACCATTTAACACCCACTGGGCTGGGCTTCACCCATTTTAGACCAAATGGAGCCATTGTGAGGCGACACTCCACACCCACTTCTACACCCGCCACCCAGGAGGAGCGCCACCACTGCATCGACGCCGCAGTAGCCTCACTCGCAACCACCACGGCGTGTCTAGATCAGCCGACGAACACGGCTACAAGCTTCGCTACTGCGGGGGTCACCTGATTTTCCTATTTTCCTACTTCATTCTAGTACCGACTCCATACCTCCTCCCATCATTTTCACCTTCCGAACTCATTCCCGTATCCTTTCAGATTCTCAATGTTGAAAGATACGACGAAACAATTCGTTTAATCATGATCGAGTTTTCCAAACACTACAACAACCTTTAGACTGCTGCAGTACCGTGTTCCCGGTCTCGCCTTCCGTTGATATAAAAGTTTGTAAATTTTCGACGCCGCTGGTTATTTTTCATTTTCGTGGTGATTTTACCACGAAAATGTTTAATTAAAATTGGGTACAATTGGTCAAATTAGGCAAATTAGTTGATTAGTGAAATCGACATTTTATGGAGTTATCGAAGGTTCAATTCTCAAGATTAGCCTCCGTGAAAAACCCCAATTCTCGGGGTACTGGTCCGTAAGTACAAAGATCAGATAATCGACCCGCTTCTGGGGTCCAATTCTGTATAGTTTCATAGTTCAAATTATTCAAAGACATTTTGGCGTGAATAATGTCTTTGGTTTAGTTAATGGAGCCTAAATGGTATTTTTATTATATTATAGCGCCACGTCAACTGGGAGACGTTCTTAGGAGCACATGACTAAGCATCAGAACTGTATGGTTTACATGTTTTCAATGCTTTGTATGGTTATGATATATAATTGTGGTTAATTATTATATATAACTTATTTTGATCAATGATTGATTATGCTAGAAATATACTATTATCTGCTTTTATATAAACAAGTTATCATTTCCATGTGGATTTTGTCAACATTTAAATATTTGGAATTTTACTGAAGTTCATGGATAAATTGTGTATTCAAACATTTGGTACATGGATTCAGCTAAACCATTTTGAAAAGTTATTGATTTAAGAAATGGATTTTGAGACTTTGCAAATGATTATAATGCGTATCGCTGGAAAGCGTTTATTACTTGTCGCGTGATGCTCCGTTATCCGGCGTCATTAGTCACACGGATGCCTTAAGTACACCGGCGTTTAGCTGCCACGCGATGTCGCTTACCCAGCGTTTACTTAGCTGCCACGGATGCTCGGGTTTATCTGGCGTTTATTAATTTTGCCACGCGATGCCAGGTTTACCAAAGGTTTCATTAGTTGCCACGATGCCGCCATCGGTTGCTAGTCAATACTGTCGGGTCATTATCCATCATTACTATGGGCAGGCGTACCTGCATATCGTTGGTTTCTCGAAAGTAAGGTAAAACCATCAATATTTGGCGGTTATTGTATTTTCATGATTATTTTTACTTACATGATGGTTATATATATTTTATGCTAAATTTTATACTGGTGAATAAATTGTGTTATAATTCTCCGTATTAATCATGTCTACAATTTTGAGCATAATTTCATATTGTTGACTGGGTATAATTTAAGTTCGTGAAATGATTCAAACGGAAACTCTATAAAGAGTGGATTTGAGGCTTTCCTGCAGAAATGAATTTTGCAAAAGTATAACATTATTTTCCTATAAATATGTCACCACCAGATCATTATCTCACGCATTGTTTTAAACTGCCTTCAGGTCCAAGCAGCCCTGTAGGACTACCGCGCTAGCTTCTACGTCACTGCTCACAAGCAGCTTTTGCAAAGATTCTTATCTTATCTATCCTTTCTCTTTTATCGACTTATGTATTTACTAAATTTAAATTGCAAACACTCTTTAGAATGCTCGATCTTAGTATCGGGAACCTCATGAGTTTTATCATGTGTGTTTGTGGTTATGACCTACGTAAGATGGGCCTATTGTGGATTTGAGCTACATCTTTTATATATATATTGAGGTGTTGGCATTAATGCGTGTTTACTTTCTTTCTTAAGGTCAGCTTCCATCGATATCTCTAGGGATTGTATTTCACTAGGCGACCTCACCCGGGGAATCTCGAGGGTTTCCGTCCGGTCCCTAATCACCCACCTTTAATTTAATAAATCCTCAAATTTAATTTTCATTCAAAATTTTAAAAGTCCAAATTTGCACTAAATTTCAATTTCTCATTTTCTAAAATTCAAATTTTCAATTTTAAAATTCAAGTCCCCTCCAAATCTCAAATTTCACTAATGTTTCAATTTCAAAATTGCAAATTCCTAATTTCAAAAATCAAGTGTCATAATTTTAAAATTCAAGTTCCACAATTTCCAATTTTCAAATTTTGGGTTATAATTTCAAATTATAAAAATTCATAATTTCAAAATTCGTCGATCAATTTCAAATTTCAAAATCTCAATTTAAGATTTAGTTGTCCTATTCTTAAATTTTGAAAATTCCTAATTTCTAAATTTCAAGTCCCCAAAATCTCAAATTTCAATTCCACTCAACTCCAATTTTTCAAAACTTCACTTCCTCTAAACCTACTAAAAATCTCAAACACACTAATTATACAATTTCCTATAAAATGGAATCTCGAGAGTTAATTTTGTAATATATATAAATGAGCTTAGGTTAGACCTTTATAGGCTACAGAACATAAATGATATAAAATCCTCGGGATATTCTGCTGTTTACCATTTCCCAATGAATAATTTGACATATAATTTATAAGTGTTTGTGTAATGAACCAAACGTGGTTTTCATAGCGCTCTGCATCAAAGCACTGCAAATATTGTTTCCTAATTGTAAATATTCAACATATGTCATCTAGTACACATTTCCCTTCCCTTCCTCCCTGCCCGTACCCCCAGCCCTGTATTGAGCCATTGCTTGCTCCTTATTCATCACTGATTAGCCATAAGTTTGTATTTCTTTAGTTTGTTTAAAGTAAAAGAGATCTGCCACTCAGCCGGCAGAGGAGGGTGCCAAGCACCTGTGCATCGCCGCACCCTCCCCCATATATGCAGATCCAACCCTTGCTGTATCTAGGATCACCCGGTTTTCACCCGCCCTCTTCTCATGCCCATGATTCACTTAGGGTTTTTTCTTTCTATGCCTTTGTTTTCTCCTCAGTAGCAAAGAAATTTTTTATTAAGCTATGATGACTGTTAAAACTCAGTTTCTCAGTTTTCTTTTCCTATGCCTTCTTTCAAACAAAAACCGACCCGCTTTATGGAACGCGCCAGAGAAAAGAAGTGCAAAAATGCAGGTCTGCCGTAAAATGGCGACTCCATCGGGGATGCTGAGGTCAAGCTTTAATACAAATTAGTGGGGGGAAAAAAATGTGGAGTTTGATTGGTCGATTGATAGATACTTTTTGTGCTTTTTGTGTGGCAGCTTTTCGCACACTTATAATTTTGACTTTCATTAGTCAGCGATCAGATTCTTCATGTCCAATCGCTCTCTCTCTCTCTCTCTCTCTCTCTCTCTCCCCTCCCCTCCCCTCTCCCTCTCTCTCTCTCTCTCTCTCTCTCTCCTCTCTCTCCTCCCTCCTCCTCTCTCCTCCTCTCTCCTCCTCTCTCTCTCTCCTCCTCTCTCCTCCTGAGACTCTAGCACTGGCTCGGCTGACTTTACTGGGTCAATTTTTCCTGCCTATCTTGTTATGTCACTTGTTTCTTTACTATTATATATGACATCATGTTCATCTTATACTCTTACTTATCATATTATGTGTAGATATGGATGATATAATTGAAGTACTTAAAAGTATGATAAATCCGCCTGCTGCATGACTTACCTTTCTCGTGCATGATCGGGTCTGTCGGATGTTCTAGTAAAGTACATGTATCCCCCCATTCCTCTGTCTCGGTCAACTTGTGTCTCTTGTTTTGTGTTTGTCGCTTTAGAAATTTAAGCTGTTCCTGCTTGCTTTTCAACGAGCTGCGGACTAGAGTAAGGTCTAGTGATGCAGCCACCTGTGGCTGCCAGTGAGATTTTGAGTGCGCAGCTCACATATCGATGCCGAGGAGTCCGATCTTCGTATGACTTGTATAGCCTGGGGGAGCCAGATTTAGATACGCCATATTCAGTGTGCCTTTCTCGGTTTAGATGTCATTTAGGCGTTTTTCTAGGCGCATCCACACATACACCGTGAGCACTCAGTTTATCTCCTGCGCTGATAGTAAAGAGAGCCTTACCACTCATAACCCTGACGCTCTGCGGCTTTACGTGAGTTGATGACCACCTAGATGGAAGCCGCCCGCTCCTTCGAGACGCAGGAGGTTACTATGTACCAATCGAGGTACAATCGTCACCTCGCGAGGGGACCCCTTTGGGAAAGACGCCCCAATCTTCTGTCTTTTTAGAGCCATCATCGACCTCTAGGTTGAGTTTAGATCCCCATCGATTAGGACCCCATCCTACACGCGTGCATCCGTGAGCCTTCAGGGCCGGTTTTGTCATGATATAGATCCAGATTCCTATATTTTGGTTTCCTCTCTAGGGTATGGGCTGTAGAAATATCGTAGTATTGAGTTTCAAAGTAAGTAGTTTTGTGCATAGTGATGGACCTGCGATTTCGCCATTATAAATAAATAAGTTCTGGTTCGATAATGGACTCCACTTTATTTGTTTTGGTTTATACCTTCGTGGATTCATCGACACAGACTGGACCATCTTCGTGGGTTAGGAGTTAAGGTAGATTAGTACGTGCATCTGATCGTATTGTATATAGATCCACATGCACTGCGATGAGCATTATCATGGCCGCGCCAGGCCTGTGATACAGAGATGGCTAGCCTTCAAAGAAGAGGATTGAAAGACAAAGAAGTCCCATGAACTTCAAAGACAGCGAGCGACAGCCTTCCACTTGATTATAAAGGTCTGTTCATCGATGGCTCGCATGGCAATCGCCAGCCCTGAGTCGCTCACACAGCATAGTACTCTTGTTGTCATCCAGAGGCTTATAGGTGATCCAAACAAAGGCGCCATTCTGGCAGTCTGACTTATCGGTGCTTCCGATGACTGCCACGTTAGGCAGATGACGCCAGACAGCCTGAGAGAGTTGCAGAGGTATGATATGTGGACATTGGATGACTGCACCTTCCGATAACCATTTACCACCTAAATTTCCCCTGATGCCTAACATGGAGCCGGGACATGCGTAGGATGTCCACGCATCGCCTTCCGAGGATATATAGTCATCGATGAGGCATGGCCTGATGATGCTCCGCTTGATCACAGCAAAAACAGCCCCCTTGATGTCGCCCCAGCGGTGCGGTTCAGCCACCTGAAGCTCACAAGTAGCGGACTTGGAGGATCTTTGTCAGCAGAGGCTCATCCCATGATGGTCTTTCTCTGTAGCGCCTCGCCGCGATGGTCAAATGGCTAGAGAGCTCGAGGCTACGAGGCGTGGAGCCTATGAGATCAAGCATCATTCATCTCCATTGAGGAGGCGTTATCTGCATGGATTGTTCAATCCGCCCAGCGAGAGTGCATTAGCACACTTTATGAGGAGTCTACAAATCAGCTTACGCCAGACATCTATGCGTACCGATTATGACATGCAGCTTGATGTAGGCATTGTATGGTATCGGCGGATTGGTATATGCTGCCAGCCACAGGTCGTGATTCTTCCCTTTGACAGTATGGTTAGCCATCTGATCATATAGACTAGGAGGTAGACTGGCACGGGCCTTGTGATATGCTAGGGCACCCAAAGGTCAGACGCATCTATACGACTCACAGGACTCCTACGCCCAGAGCTCCACCAAGACACTGCCACCCGTCCCCACCCTAAAGTTCACTAGGGACGATACACCACCACCTGTTTGTTTCAATGTGCCAGAGAGGCCACCTATTGCCTATCTTAGACCCCTGAGCTCAAAGCTTCTACACAAAGAAACTTAGACAAAATTCTTGCAGATGACCCCCTTTACGCCACTAGGCATGCTCTCAAGTGAGGTCTATAGATACTGATTAGAATCAATGGATTGCTTAGTCCATTAGCATCTTGGCGCCATTACTACGTGATGTTCACCTCATTTTCTATGACTCACATTGTGTTTATCATCGTACCTCGACATAGCCATGCATCAATGCACTTACTTTGAGACACTTGTTCTCAGATCTGATCGATCAGGTGGTCATGAAAATAGACAACCTAGCATAGTTCTAACCCTTACGACTTACCCCATATATGTTCTTTCCACCTTGAGGTATTCATTCCGTTTGTGTTTCAAAATGAGTTCGCAGGACTTGATCCATATGCAAAATGTTTCCGGATGATCAGTTGGCCTGAGCCCATAGCATTTGATGATTGTTATATAATGAGGCCAGGTGGTTCATGAGGTATTTTCGAGCCTGGATTCACCTCGATATGTCGTTTTGCCCGGATACTCCAGCTCGATCCTCTCTACACCCAAAAGAAGCACTTTAGTTTCTGTTATAGTGTCTGCAATTTTTATTTTGATCCACACCGAGGGACAACTTGATACACCCAGATCCAAGATGGAGCACGCAAAGGATGCTTGTCACAACAAATTTCCAGCCCATCTCGGCCCATGGTGATCCCACTATCACTGGGCCACAGAGATGAGACAAAGAAAAGCACGAAACTCTATGCTCAGCTCCGAAAGGTGATCCAAGTTGACACTAACACATCTCAGAGGTCTGATATGTTTGCCACCTGGTCGAGCCAAATGTAACATTTTCTCTCGAGGATGACTTACCCCAGAGGGAGCCTGCACCACACTCGACCTTTTACATATACGCCTGGTTGTTTAGGTCGTCGCACACTCCATCTGGCCCTCTTAGACAATGGACTGGCCTAAATGTCCGTCCACTCTGCCAACAAACTGCTCAGAGCTACGTGGCCCCATGGATTTTGAGCCATCCACATGAGCCAAAGGAGAGCCATGACATTGGTCTCAGAGAGGTGGACGGGCACCTTGACTCTCGAAATGATGATTGGGCCACTGCTTTCGTGTTCGCTTTCAGTGGCTTCCATGATCCCTATATCTTTAACCTACTCTTAGGCCGCCTATGATTCATAGTGCTGCTTATCCCATCTTCCCTTCATTTGAAAGGTGAAGTTCATTCATGATGACAAATGATCACTATTTCATGCTTCCATACAGGGGTACATTTGATCGAAATGCATTGAGATTAGCCATGGGGCATGATTCTGCTTATGACCGGATTCGCTTTGATATAGATGCTTAACGTGGTTTCCTCGCATTTTGTTATCCAGACTCCATGTCATTTGATCAGCATATAGCACGGTCATTTTGACATGATGAGGAGCATGTCGCATATGCCCGGTTTGGCTTAGTACGCCACAAGATAGCCGTAGCGAATTTATCACGCTTCTTTGGACTACGACCCACCCTTTGGCTTCAGATCGGTACCAGAGAGGCGCATTTTCGATGCATGGTACAATACCAAGGCCGAGAGAGGGTCAAACTTCTACTTCATTCCATTTGACTATCCTCTGGCCCTTACATTTCGAGGCTGATCCATTTTGTTCAGAGGGCTTCAGAGCCACATAAAGCCAGATCCCGATGGATCGATTTATGAGCTCTATCTGAGGTCTCAACATGTTTAGATTTCAGATCACTTTTTTCACAAATTCTTCAAATTTTTGTGGGTGGGTTCCCGACACTTCTACCACCTGATCGGCTCCTTCCCATGGGCGGTTCTAGTAAAAGCTCGTACTACAAGCCTCAAGGAGATAGCCGATTATGTGGGGGTATTTATGGGGTTATGTCGTGTGACGATTATGATGAGGAGCAACTGGATGGTTATTAGTCGTGCCTTGCCATTCCTTCGCACTTAGTTATTTTCGGTGCTCGATTTGAGACGATGAGGACGCCTTCTTTCAGATGATGATGCGACACGTGATGTTATCATGATATTGCATCTTTGATATTCTAGGACATGTTGTGGAGAGTCCATGTTGTGGACCTACCACTTTCTTTGATGTTTTGTCGTGGATCACAGCCTCCTGCTCCATTTATGGATTCGCTTTCAAGGACGGATTTAGAGGTATGGTATAGATTTTGTATTCACCGTCTCTTTTATTGATAAAAAGCTGATATCATATATGTGCACTTCACTCACCCACATCACATATCTGCTATTATTTAGACAGATGAGTCTTTGCAACCCACTGATGATATCGCCATCCCACCTCATCATAGCTTTACTCGATGAGTGAGTTTCACCTCCTTTGATGACCTCGAGACAATGACTGCATAGTGCATCAACTTAGGAGAGATGAGGATCGATACCACTTTGTCTGCAGATGAGAGGGATAGTTTGCTCAGGTTACTTAGATCATACTTGGATGTTTTTGCATGGTCATAAGGAGGATGACAGCCTCGACTCTCTCCTATAGCCTCTCAAAGATCATCTACCACTTATGCCACATGCTAGACCTACATAAAAATCGAGGTGATTACACCCGATGGAGTTTACAGTGAAGGAGGAGATTCAAAAGCAACTGTATGCTGAGTTTCTATATGCTGTAATCCACAAAGAGACCCTTGCAGCTGGTCAAGCACGTCGTCCCTGCTCCCAAAAGATGGGTATGTTAGAGTTTGTGTGGACTTTAAAAATCTCAACAAGGCAGCCTTTAAGGATGATTTTCCTCTCCCATGATATTATATGGTGCCATGGTTGATAGTACTCCGCAGTGGCATGCGATGTTGTCTTTTATGGCGGATTCTCCGGTTATAATCAGATTATGATGGCTCCAAGGACAAGAACAGAGCATTTTTTCGTCGTCGAGCTGGCACTCCATCACATGTAGTCATGCGCTTCGGCTGAAAGAACTGTGTGCTACCTATCGTGAGAGCAAATACTGCCACTCGCCATGACATGATGAATAGGGATGTTGAGGTCTATGGATGATAAGGATTGTGAAGTCCCGTGATAGGGCGTATCATCGGGCAAATTCTAAAGTTTTCTTTCCAAGAGGATCGATGCTTTAGATTGAGACTCAATCCTAAAAGTGAAAGGCCTTTCGGGAAGTGACTACTAGGAAACTCTTGGGCTACATGATTAGTGAGAGAGGTATTGAGGTAGATCCTAATAAGATCAGAGCTATCCTTGACATGTCTCAACCACAGACCGAGACTGAGATCCGGGGTTTCTTAGTGTGCCTGCAATATACAAAGGTGCTCTACTATTAGATTGACAAGATACTTGTGAGCTTATCTTTCCACTTCAAGTGAGTTGCACAACCTAAGGTTTGGGATGATCAAGGCGCAGGCGTTTGAGCTTTGACTAGAGAGTATTTGCTTTCCTCCTGTTTTGTACTCCTGCTCTGATCAGTTTCTGAGTCATTTTCAGCTTCGCATGTCGCTTAGGGTGCATGCTAGCCCAGCTTGATGATTTCGGCAGGGAGCGAGCTATCTATTATCTGAGTAAGAGGATGTTAGATTATGAGATGTGGTACATTATGATTGAGCGCTTCTACTTAGCTTTGGTCTCATCCCAGGCGACACATGGATGCCGCCAGCCTGCCATAGTATTCAGGTGCCTTGTTTCTGCTTAGATTCTTTCGAGATATCTCGTCATTGCATCAGCTGACTTGAGCAGACTTATGAGACGCTCAGATTTCTTTAATGTAGTTTGATATTCAAGATGTCATTCAAACAGCATAAGAGGCGCTTTGTGTTGAGCAGATCACTTGGCCTCACCTCCCTAAGCATCGATAAAGAGTGATTGATGATGATTTTCCTGACGAGAGGATCATAAGAAGAAGTTTCCGTTCTACTTCGCATGTATTCTTTGATGGTTCAACAATCCATTCTAGATGCTAAGGGATAGGTAGTGTTCTATTTATTCTCTACATGGCGATCATATCCCGACGAGATCGCCTGGTTTCGCCTTCGGATAGTTATCCGCCAGCACTAACAACATCGCTGGAGTATGAGGCATGTATCCTCGTTGTAGGATCGACTGAGCTCGAGATTTGTGGTTGACGGAGATATTCGTGATTCTAATCTAGAGATATACTAGACAGATCCAGGGTGATCGTAGTCAATTAAAAAGATGCTTTCAGCACACATCAGAAGGTTTCATGGGGTCTCAGAGTCGTTAAAGTGCGGAAGCCTGAGCTCTGATCTGAAATATACTCCACCTGCTCTCGGTGCAAAATCAGTCATTGACAAGCCAGCGATTTCAGCTTCCCCATGATTGACATTCGCTGGTGTGGTAGTTCAGCCCGCCAATCTGGGAATTAAAGCACCCCCGCCTTGCTTCGTTGCTTTAACGATCTAGCTCAAGCTCTGATGATGGTCTCCAGCTGGTATCATATGATATTTATCGCTTCTTAGATAGGGCACATACCCCGAGACCGTGACTTTCACAGAGCAGAGAGCTTATGGTGCGCTGTCACCCGCTAGATACATGGAGAGACACTAGTATGTGCGCATATCCGATGGTGGTGTGTTATTGTTGTGCTTTAGATCGAGATTCAACTTAATCTGGCAGTCAGAGAGGTCCATGCCAGTTTATGGGCTCCACATGGGAGGACACATATGCTGGCTCATAAAATTATGAGGACGGCTATTTTTCGTCGACTACGAGTACGCATTGTCGCTTGTTCGTAGATGTACAGAGTGTCGATGCATGGCGATCCTGCAAGGCACGCTCCACCATTGTGAGTTACAGACATCACTCCCCACCCACCTGCTTTCACCGGGGCATAGATATTACAGAAGATTTCAATAAGTCTGCAAAGGGTCGTGAGTTCATCTAGTCGCTGCGTATCGATTATTTCCCACGGCGGGTGGAGGCCACTTATGCAAGCTAAATGCGCCAAAGTGGCTAAACTTGATTAAACTGATACCATCTGTATATAGCCCCATGAGTTGACACAGCCAGAGGTGTGCATTTGTGAGGTTGACACTTTGCTTCTGTTAGATATGGTATCCAAGATCACGTATCGCTTCATAGATAAAGCCGCAGACAAATGGGGAGCAGAGGCCACGAGCAGTAGTCATTTCATGAGGATCTGAGCAAGATGATTTTGAGACTTCTGAGACTGGTCCGATGAGGATGCAGATCGTGACCTCCTTTCGCACTTCTGGCTGTGAGCTTTGCACCTTACTCTATGGTTTATGGCACGGAAAGCAGCCACCCGTTAAGATGTAGATGGGATACTTGAGAGTGGGGCCCCAGAACAAACAGATTTAAAGTGAGTGGGTTTAGTCACGCTCCTTGGAAATCTCACCTAGCATGTTATTAGAGAGTGAGATTGAGAGTCGCTGACCATATTCAGGCTACAAAAGAAACAGAAGGCCCATGCTTTCCTTCTTCTTTCTGTGTCTGCCTAGGGACCACTAAAGTAGCGAGGCGATTTGGTTTTGAGAGTCCTCATAGGATTGGTCACTGTCCCTAGAGGGAAGTTTAGACCCAGCCAAAACTAGGTTTAGGACTTTGCTGATTAGGCCAGGAGCTTCAATCCCAGGAGCCTATTGGTTGATGGAATTAGATGGAAACCACCCTCGCAGCTAACCAATGGATCAACCTAAAAGTTTTACGTTTGAGACCCTGTGGTCTAGGATTAGCGCCATCATTTCGTTAGCCAGCAATTTTTATCACTTGTTACTCACTTTTTTTTTTTTTATCAAGAAGCTTTTGGCATTAAGCCCCCAAAGTGACGCGTATTTAGTATATTTTTTTTTCTCTTATAGCCCTCATACCTTTTCATCCCCTTTGATGGGGCCCTTTGGTGTAGGGAAGCCTTGCTGAGGATGCCTGAGCTGTTTTGGACACATTGGAGTATGCTCTTATAATCACTTTACCACATTCACTTCCTTGTATCCGTCCATTTTCACAGTTTCTTTCACCACTTTCTTCTATCTAACTTCTCGTTTCGGCCCCATTCTCTTTCCCATTTAGATTTGGTGATCTATTCATTTTATCAAGATGGGGTTTAATAAGTGTCATCCTTTCACTCATTCCATCGACATTTGGCTCTATAGACTTTAGTTTAAGAGGCTTATGTCATTTCATTGAGTTGTTTTATCAGTACCTTCGAAAGCTCGAGATATGTTCATTTATTATTACATTGGTTGTCTCTCATTGTTTTATTCAATTTATAAAAAACAAAAACATAAAAAAAACAAAAACAAAAAACAAAAGAAAGTAAGTGAAAAAAATATATATATATATATATGGTATAGTATATATATATATATATATATATATATATATATATATATATATATATATATATATAAATAAATGTGCATGTATATGTATTCAAAGATAAGTATTCTTTTGAGTTCTATGTGAGTTTATGAGGATCATTGTCTTTAGAAAAAGGTATTACTTATGGGAGTTCGTATGGGTTTCCGAGATCCTAGTTTCATGTGTTTACTTTGAGATTTTATTGTTGGTATATGAGATGGACCGATCCTCTCCAAAAATCTGAAAGCGCGGTCATATTCACTGTTCAATTGGTCGACGAATGTGTTTCCTATAAAGGATTTGGGTAGATTCATCATATCATCACGGGCTTTCTCCATAATCGTTATTTTATCTTCTCGACTTCATACCTCCCTATTTCTTACATTTATCACCACATGTTTATTGATTTCCCAGTTTGATGTTTCACTTTACATCATTTCTTACCTATCTCACCACATGTTACACTTTTTGCATTACATCATTGTTATTAGCACTTCCATTGATGTTCTTATGTCCATGGCTCATGAGACTTTATGCGTACATTCCACACACGAGGGCATGGGGCTGATCATTGCGTTCGAGCCGCAGCTTCCCTTCATTTCTTTACCTTATCACCCTAAGCCTACATTACTGCCTATGTCATAAGTGACCACCCCGAGACCATGGATTTAATTGTTTCAACATCCTGTTCCACTGATATACACTCTGAGACCATCTGCTATCCACTCTTTATCATACTTCCAAATATATGTTCTCAGCCGCTGTTAAGATCCATGTCCTCTTGAAGTTTCATGTCTCTGTGATAGACCTGAGATTGCCTTTGTTATCAGATGCAAAGATTTAGAGACTAATTCCTCGACATGTCGTAGACAAAAGATACTCCTTACACTTATTTAGTGATCTATTTGATGTTTGTTTGTGTAGTAGACATATTCTACCTGAGGCTTTGCGCCATATTTTGAGATATTTGTGTGAGTTTCATCACATCTCTATTGGATGGCATATGTCATACTTGGGTGCACAAACCTCTTTGATTCAGTCAGATTGTCGCAAAGAATTTGTTTGGTCGCATACAATTGTTATTTGTGAGGATGAGTCTTTTGAGCTGCAGTACCTGGATTTCATCATGTTTTGATAGATGCTAATCGAAGTATCCTCATCTTTCTCGAATTGCTTCTTGAGGTGGTCATTTGTCTGTGATAGCTTCTTATCGAGGATATGAGCCATTGTTATGACATTTTGACTCCCATCATGTTTCGTTGATACTCCACAACAGTGCAGCACCTCCCCGGTCTCTGCTCTCTACTATCTTTAGATCGGGACGCTCGTGACTTCGTCTCTGATATTAAGCGCTTAGACTTCGCCTTCATGGATCGATATCTCGTGACTTCATTGCATCACATTCGCTAGCACCGCTAGCCGACGCTCAGACTTCGCTTCCTCTTATTATTAGGCGCTCAGACTTCTACGCATGGACTGATGTTCGATCATTTGCATCACATTTAGTTAGCACCTGCTAAAGAAGACGCTTAGACTCTCGTCTTCTCGTGACACTGTGCGCCTGCCTTATTCAGATGCTGAATTTTATTCCTGGGCGAGAATTATATGTCAGCCCAGTACTCTGTACTGTGGAGTCCATAGGTCATCTCCAGCTGTGTGGAAGCGGTCTTTAGTTGATCCTTGTGAGCTATTCTCCAAAAGATGTGTATTTGAAAAAGGAAATTATAATTGGTTTGTTGATTGGAGTAATTAATGAAATAGACTATTTTAAAACAAGAAGATGGATTGATGGGGTTCTTAGGTTTCCACTCACGATTGATCAAGCACTCCCGCCTCTTAGTTTACACCATCATCAGTCCAAATGATAGAATGGTCTTCGACGGAAGATTTGCTTTGTAACGCCTTTGTGGGATGTGAATCCACGAGTGGATGTTAAACACTTGTTCAACAATTAATCTGCATCTTAGCTTGCATTCAGATCAAGTACAACATGTACTTCTGAGAATCTCTCTGCTTCTTCACACGTTGTCAAGAGGATGCCCAACTAAGTGCCTTTACAAAGTTTCTACAAGTGCTTAAGATCACACACAATCCTGCTGAAGTATAAAAGAGGAATCGAGGCGACATCTGATCAGTAGTGGAGTTTCCCGTTAGAACTCCTAGCATAAGAGATTAGAACTTCATTGGGATTATAAAACAAGTCATAATTGATATGAGAAATTATTCATAAAAGGAATTCTTGAGAAAGCTTTCAAATTAATTGCAAAACCAAAGAATAAAATATGAAATACTAAAGGAGAAAACGTAAAGGTCAGGTGGGATTCAACCGGAAGGTTACATGAACTTGAACCCAAAATCTGCGTAAAAGCAGAAGTCTTCAACCCTACTCTATAACCCTAGCCTAAAATATGAGAAAGAACACTCTTTTATGAAACCAAACCCTTAGAATCCAAAAAAGTCATTTTCTCCACTTTCCTTCGCTTTTTATAATTCTTTCACTGATCTCGAGTTGGAGCGGTTGAGGTGGATTACTTCGCATTCTTTGCATTAGAATCGGGTGAATTCCTGCCTGAACTGAACTATGATAAATGTACCCAGACAGTTATGTGGCACCCTACATCGATTGGCTACTAGTGCTTTTCTCTCAGATGGGGGTACCGGTATTGTGTGTCGCAGCGGCACACAGTCAGCGGTACCCTGCAAGACACACTGTTGTATTTCTAGCCGGGGTGCGCCCAGAGCAGGCTGTGAGCAGTTCTTTCATGCATATCTGCTTCCCAGACTTGTTCCCTACAAAGATTGTTGCACTTCCCGAACTTCACTCAAGCGGTTGCCATCATCCTCACGATCCATATTCGCTCCTGGACATTTTAACCCTGGGAATAATAATGCTGAAACTCCGAAAAACCCGCATGCTTCCAATACGAAACAATTAAAAGTACCTATTCTTATGCAACATGTGAGAAAAGTATGACCTGAAGGTGCTAAATTCCGTTATAATTATTACTCTTTTGTGTATTCAACACACCCTCATTCCTGAGATCTCTAGTCCCTTAGCAAGATTTTAACTCAGCACGTTACCCCCATCGTTATGAATTCCAACAAATGCTTAGGTGCAAAGTGCTTTGCAAGTTTCTCAAAAGGGCAAAAATTAAACATAGTACTTCAACTTGACATAGTGTGCACCTGATTAACTCTATACCTGAAAACCAAAACTACAGGCCTCAGTTTAGTTTCAAACATATAACAACAAACTATCACAAACCAAGCTACTCATATAAAGGACTATGGAATTGAGAAAAGAAAGCTGCCTTTAGCAAGCAATCGAAATGAAATGAACGAGACAGAGGCAACAATTTAACATAAACTTCACGCAGCAACTACTATGCATAAGCCTGCAAGAACAACCAATATAATCGAAATCAAAAAGGTTGTCTTTAAGGTTCAGGAATGACCATAGCTACACAAATAGTGGCAATATGAACAAACAAAGTGCATGACGTGGGCTGAGGTCTCTACCCAATTGCTAACACCACCCTTAATCGAAGGCCTACTATGTGCTACTTTACGCGATGTCCTCCCCTACTGGTCCCACATTCAGCCAGCAACGCTGGCTCATCGACGCAGCTCGTCTAGCTCCTCCACTCCCTCTCTAAGTCAAGAGGAGTGGCACCCGTCACCGCAGGTGCTCTCCTCGATAATATGATTTTCGAAATTGAGAGCCTCGTGGGTCAAGCTTCGTTTTTGCTTCAAAATGCATTTAAACCACCCTTAATCCGACGCTCCATTCTCTGGGAGGTGTGCCTACTCCATACGCAAATCGAAGATCTAAGAGGCCCCGGAATAGACACAAGGAGCCAGTGGTGCATTGGGGTCCCATAGATGCGCCCCAGCCTTGGCCTCCGTTTGGTTTGTGTACTTGGCTCAGCTGTAGGCTCACTTCTGCCAGACCCTACTCCCCGATCCCCGCAACTTCCACAAGATTTGTCGTTTCAGATGGAACGAATGTGCCTACTTCCTTCAATCTGGACTCCAAAGTCCCTCTCATGACGGCCATATGACCAAGGCATAGTCAATACAGCCCCCTGGCCATCACCTCATATAAAACTAGCTTTTCTTGCTTGATATTTCTCAGCGCCCTTGCCCCGTCCTTACGCGAGTCACTTCATCAACGCATACCAAGCCAGCTTCCCGGGTATAACCCTTTGCGCATAAAACCACTCATAGCCATAGGATGAGTGCACACGTGGTCGAATGTGCGCGAATCGCAATGGCCCTAAGGGGTAGCCTAACTGCGGCAGGGAACTGGATGAATGTCCATGCCACAGAGAGAACAGAATTTCTCCTGAGCCATCAAAACTAGTGTGCGATCTTTAACTCCGCTACCCATCAGGCGTTGTGTTCCTGTGAGGGTATCTACCACCTACCGATTTTCCTTCAAATTAGTGTAAAACCCGAACTGCTGTGTAGGTGCAGATAAAAACCCCGAACTTCGTGATACAATAAACCGGCAAATTCGTCTTAGCCTAATATCACATAGGATGGTGAAACAAAATGTGTCCATCTTTCTCACCCCCGGGTCGTAATGAAATCCCCTCTGAACTGACACTGGTCCCATTTTCCTATTCGAATCGTGTCTCAAACAACATGCAGCCCTACTTCCCTTACTCGCTCCGATGCCTCCTCACCTCGTAAGACGAATCTTCTGCTTCCTTGCCCTTCTTACGTACCGAGAGGTGTCGGATTTTTCTTCACAAAATTATCGCATATAAAGAGCTAGCGCTTCATTTTCCAAGAGTTTTCAGATCTCACATGATATGGCAAGAATAGCAAAATGGCAAAGACAAATGCAAACGCATACAACAACATCCCAAAGAGCTCATCTCTCAAAGTGTTCCTGCTGGCTCCCAGATATCAAATAAAACCTTCTCGTTATCACTAGCAAGCCCTAATCCACAACGAGCAAAATACTACCAATCCAACTAATTCGAACAAATCCATGAGATACAGCTTATAAGCACCAGCACACCGCCTTCAAGGAATTGTAGGGTGCTTACTAATGCCCGTACGATGATCCATAAGAATTCGGTATGAGCGGTAGAATGATCAAGAATCAAGCAAACTTGGATTCGCTTAGTGAGAGGACAAAAGGCTGTGGTTTGGTTTATATAGTAGTGGATGAGGCAGAAATGGAAGAGTAAAAGGGTTTAAACCCTAAATTGCCCTAAATACTCAAACTCAGATTTCACTGCAGCCTTGAAGAAGTGTAATTCAGATAAAGTGGTTCTCTCGCTCTTGCACTAGTGGTACCAAGATAGAGTCGTAGCTGCATTCTGCATTGTCCCAATTTTTTTTCATTTTTTTTTTTGTTTTATATATATATATATATATATATACAGCAGCATAACATTAGTGCAATGTAAAATATATCCTTTTCAAATGCCTTCCATCCCGGATTTCATCTTGATGCCTCATACAGACTCATCCAGTTCCGGTCCTCATCACATGGTTGCAGACTACAGTTCTTTGACACTTCACACTTACCATGGGGCCCACTGTATTTCTGTATACCTGTGTGTCTTAGGGTTCTGCACCTTCAAATGGCAACTCGAAGGCTCAAGATAGGTGCAAGGTAAGTCAAAACGATTACAAAAGTGTAACACATAAAATAATGGCCTTAAATCACTTTCCGCTTATGATACATTCTCGAGAATATGATGCATGTAGTTAACATGACATGCCAAAATAATGCACAAAGTGAAGCACTAGCTTAAAAAACAAGGGTTTAAATGGTAGTGTCCGTGATTTGTGTAGGTAATTAGAATGTAATTTAGGCAATAAGGTCCACAATATGAAGATAGAGATTTGTGCATGCTTGTTATCACAGGTAAATGCACTGAGATGACGTGGAGTGTATAAAGTCATGCGGCTACATTACATTACAAGTCATAATTATACCCAAAAAGAGCTACAATCACAGCGTAAATTTTGCCACATATCAACATGTAATACGCGCGATAGTTGTCCAACTACAGGTAAGCCCACCCCCACAATGTAAGCTGAGGCGGCCAGGGAAAAGAACGGAGCGCAAAGTTTGGCTTTTGGTTTAGATTTTATTTGTGATTTTATTTTATTTTGTTAAAAAGCAAATTTGAAATAAAGAAAGCAAAATAAATGCAAAGAAAGAAAACAAAAACAATGAGGCAACAAGGTTGATAGAATTTACTCCATAGTATCCTCGCATGATTCACCGTGCCCTCAACTATTCTCCTAATGTCAAGTGCTCGAGAAATGGCTTTAGGCGCTGGCTATCGACTTCTTAAAGGATTTCCCATTTTTTGATTTTCAATCACTGCATTCATAGTATGCGGTAAACTACTGACAACGAATCCGCCAAACGCCACCGAGATGTGGAGTTTACTCCGGAAACATGCAACCGTGAGTCGTGACAACAATACCTTTGGTTAGGTTCAAAAGTTTTCCACAAGAATGGTCTTATCATGGAACAACTTGAGCCTCTCTTGTAACCGGAGTTTCCTATATGACTCGCTCAATTCTTCCAATACGCCATTCATCCGCAATGGGTCAGTCGCTTTACCTGACCAACCCAAATTAAAAATAAAAAGCTTTAATAGCCTAATATGCCCCGTGGCTCATTTCGACTGCATATGACAAGCCTGCTATAAATAAAGCCTATAGGAGACATACCAAGAATAGTTTTAAAAGATGCAAAGCCTGGTGAGCTTATTCAGTAAGTTTGAAGATCAATCTCTTGCCATTTTGGGGCAAACTGCTTTTCCAAAAACGTGTTTGATCTCCTCCCCTATTGGCTAATCTCGCTTATCTACTGGTTTGTGGGTGTTATGCCGCTGGAAACTTTGTGGAAGGACTCATACTTTTCGCAAAGTTCCAAAAGATCAATTACAAAAAATGGAGGCCACCATCACTTAATACACCAAAATGAGGTACTCCAAAATCGAGAAAGTGCCCCGTTCTTTATAAATTTCAAACAACTCAGGGTCATTAGTTCTCGAACAGCTCCTAAACCCATTTCGACAAACACTACCGATAACAAATATATAAGGTACATCCAAGCATAAAAGTGAAAAAAGGTCTCTATGAAGTCTATACCCTAACAACTAAAGATTTCAATTGATTAAAATCAATAAGGTAAGAGGCATCATGCTCCGTTTGCGGACTTCTCCTAATCAGTTGGCACTGAAAGCAATAAGTTTTGCAAAATTCAAACAATCTTAACAATGTAGGCCAAGAAACCAAATGAAAGTGTTCTTATCTTCATATTTCCTTGTAGAGAAATGCCCTCCTATAAGCTTCTGAATGGCAAAAGGTGAGTATCCCACTGGGCTTTTCATCATCAGTACTACACCTTCTCATCAATCAACCGAGCATTTTAAACAGATATGGATCATCAAAATAATATTTCTTAATGTCCACAAAATTTCCTTTTTGTTGAGAAGTCCATTATCAGTGGGTGGAATTTGACCAGTCACTAAGTAATTTACTATGTCCAGCGCAGCCTGCGCCGCTGGAATGCTGAGCAAAAGTTGCTCATCAGAAAATCGGCGCCGGGTACACTGTTAGTGAACTGATTCCTGAATTAATCGAGATAAGCGGTCAGCTACTACATTCTTCGACTTTTATCTTTAGTCGTTGAATTTTAGCATAGGATCCACCTAGTCAACCGAGGTTGTATCCGTTCAAAGAAGCAGCCCCATTGTCGACTGGTGAAAATGGTTATGGTGAGACCTACAAACATGACCGAACTTTTCTATGAAGACTTGCTTAAAAACCTTTTTCTAAGAGGTTGTGTGTAATTTGTTTGGATAATCTGTAGAGTCCCTGCTGGTGTTAGTAGATCAAAAGCTTTTTTATCTTCCTTTGTCCTGTGCTCTTTATAGTATAATCACTAGCGCTCACATGATCTCAAATGGAATGTTCCAGGCATGATCCTAGTGATGAACCCTTCTGCCTTTGATAGGAGGACAACAAACAGTGCCTTGTTTACTTTCTTGTGCCAGCCTCTGCAAAGTCACCATATAATTGCGAAAGGAACATCCTTGGCAAGAAAATTGCATAAGTGACGAAGTTTATAGCACTGCTAAAATCTTTATGAAATCTCCTCACAGTCCCAAAGGTGTTCCAAAGAATGACTTTATGTCTCTAACACTTAGGAGTGGTAAGTTTGATGACTCAACTCAACTCATTTATCCACCTCGATTCCACTTTTCGACAGCTCATGTGGCCTAAGACAACCCTTTGTCATGTTATGAAATGACACTTTCCCAATTTAACACAAGGTTCTTCCTCTCGACATCTCTCCAAAACTCCACGAGGTTCTCCAAGCATCCCTCATATGAATCACCAAAAACCCAGAAATCATCCATGAAAATTTCCAAAATGATTTCTATCATATCATTGAAAATCCCATCATGCACCGCTGGAAAGTTTGTCGTAAGTATATATTAATAATCCAAAGAGCATTTCTAAAGGCAAAAGTGCCAAAAGGACAGGTGAATGTAGCTTTCTCTTGATCTTCTAAAGCTATCTCAATTTTGAGGCCTGTACCTTGAGTATCCATCACAAACAATAAATCTATGTCTGACTCTCTCTCTTCTTAACATTTGATCGACAAAAAGGCAAAGTAGTTTTTCCCAGTGAGCCTACTTCCTGTTAAAATTCCATGCACACCCTTCCAACCGGAGGTGACAAGGGAGGGAATTGAAGCCTCAATATTTTCACTAAGGCCTGCGTTGACTCCAGATTGGGACTACTCCTAGTTGGGTCACTCCATCACTATCCTAAGCATTAGGGTAAATGACACCTACGCCCAGAAGCCTGAAACTTCTTTCTTGACCACTTCTTTCACACATATCTACTGCTCTGTGGTTGTTCAGAGATTTAACATCCTCTCCCAGAGCAGTCCTATGTGTGCGCATCAAAGGGCTAATCTCTTTAACATTCAAAATTATTCCATCCAAAGAAGTTCCTAAGGGGTTCTTAATATTCCAAAAGTTTATGTTCTTGGTTTAACTCTAAGGAGGAAGATATGATTACCGAAACGTTTCTTCACTCCCTTATGAATGCATATTCGAAAGTGTGATGGTGCTGTTTCTAACTCAAGCCATGGTCTCTTCCAGGTATGCAAGGTTCCTCTGCCCTCAATCGCGGCAGAATGGTTCACTGGGAACTTGAAGCTCTTACTCCATTCACTTCCCAATACCTCACATTGTGTTCAACAGGTAGATGTAGAATCCGACTGGCGGTCACTTCTCATCCTAATTCGGGCTTACTAGACACGACATGAGACCATCATAATGAGACATAATATCTAAGTATTTCTGCATCCACATAATCAACCATTTACCTCCCCACAACATCTTCCTTATCTCCCATCCCTGATAACATTTGGGGGATAGCTCCCACCCAATAGTCATGCCATCAAATGATAGTGCCACAGCTCCCTGGTGCCGCCATGAGAGCTTAGTCAGCAGCTTGGCATCAATCCGCCTATGAATCACCGGGAATCGAGTTCCTGTCTTACCTCCACAGTCGAGTGTCAAGCACAACAAAGTCCACAGTGAGCACAGTCCTCGTCCCACTGCACCAATACATCCTCCACTATCCTAGGAATCTTCTGCATCACTTGCCACACTGGAGATGATACTGTTTGGTTTGACTTCCTAACCCTAGTCATACATATAATGAGTAGCAATGAACTTAACACTGTCTGTAACCACTGCAAAGCATGTCCTAACTTTAAATTCCCCTACTATGGAAATAGGCTTCCTGGGTCTTTGTACTTTTGAAAAGTGAACTTGTTTCGTAGTCTCACTGAGGGATTTGTTCGTGCTATAAATGCCTCCCTTTGTCGACACCTAGTTTTTTACCATGCACAAACTTTAGGAAACTCAAGTATGCACTTTAATCTCATTTTTACTTTGGCATCTAGTAAAGGAATATTCACTGCCTGAGCGAATAACTCCATACCCTAGAATGATTATCACTCCTCTCTAGCCTCAACTTATGAGGCATGTGAAAGCCTAGAGGAAAGGCGGTAGCCTTCACTTTCTGCACTGCTCACTCATCAGGCTGTTGCTGTCTGCCCCAGAACACGAGGCTTGGAGTCCGACACCTCATCATCTCCCACCCACAAAACTGACTTTGTAACTCTGCATTGGCCCTTGAAGCTTTTTTTCTTCTGAATATTTTGTGTCTGTACATCTTTGAGCCCTGTTTGCTCTGATATGTGCGATAGCCTCTAAATGTTCAGTGCCTCACTTGGACCTAAACCCAAATATCGTATTCTGACCTTAGATTTCGAGGCCTGGTATAGCTGGAGCTTCTTCTTGTTGAAAATTGCCTGCGTAGTTGAGTGCTTAGTTTAGTGATTTGGGATCTCACATCATTCAAGGCAGTTCGAAATTCAAAGTGTTTCAGTGAATAAGGTCTGTATGAATCAGTCACAATATCCTCCAAACTCTTCTTAAGGTGGAGGCTGACATGGGCCGTGTGTTTGGATTCCCTGAATCTTTGCCTGAGGCGGCAGTCCGATTCAGTGGCCCACAAGAAAACTTGGAGGACTTGAGTTCCGAAATGGAGGAGTCGTGACTGGTGCAAACCCTGTGGCTTCTGGAGCAACTTGTCTCTTGATTTGCTTGGCAAGTTATGTGGCCTCCCTATTTCTCCAATCCAAATTAGGGTGCCACCCCACTCCCGATTATATGTTTCCTTAATAGAATCAAAGGCTCTTGCAGGCAGCGGTGCTTAGTTTGAAGCTCAAATTACTTCCGGTAGTCTGTTCTTTAACTTGAGGAAGGTCTGATATCAAGTTAATAGCGATGCGAGGGCCTACCTGCCATGTGATTCTGCACGGCCTCCCACTCCTGTGCATTCACAGGCACCCTGAGGGTACTCTGAGGCACACTCAGTTACCTCTGCTCACCTTTTTCAACTCTATATCTCCAACTTCCTTGTTAAATTGGCGATTTTGCTTCGTAAATCATCATTCTCTATGATGCTGATTCCCTCCCAGTGTTACCTATGACCTTAGCAAGTAGTCTGCCTTCTTGTATTAGTTTCCATGTTCTATACTTTCCCGCTATGGCAGTCAGGCCCTGGTCTGCCTCTCCTAGTACTCTTCTCGCATAAACTCTCCTACATAAGCACTCCAGTCTGGGATGGCTGTTTTATTATTCAATGATAGCCTAGCCGAGCAAACATTTCGCATTTCTGTCCAGTTTATATCCAAAAAACTAAGGAGTGAGAATAGCATGGAGGAGATCCTTGTATCTTTCCCAAGTTCATCATAGTGGTTCACTCCGCTTTTCGTGAAAACCCGACCTCGCATAGTAGTTATCATATACGCATGGAGGGAAGACTTGAAACATGTTCATTCCACATGTCTTCCCATGTAAAGATTGAATTGGGTGCGTTTAAATGAAACCAGATTTTACCCTTTCTTTAGAAAAAAGAGCAGTGTCCATGCGCATTATGTGAGAGACCAATGGAGAGAAATGCACTTAAACATCCCCAAAGTCCCTCATAGCTCTAGTCAGGTTCTCGTAACTGACTCCCTGATACGTGTAAACACGACTCACTTCCCACTTCATGAGAATCTTGATCATCTCCTTCAGAAGGTTAATACATGAGTTTGTCAGCCTCCCCAGGTTGCAAATCTCTCGGAGAGTTCTTCCATACATTAGGTATATGAGTAAGAAGAACTTGTAATGGTATTATGTTGATAGTTAAACATTTCCTCCTATTGCTGGTGTTAATGAGTGCAACACTGTTCCGTATGCTTGCAGGTTCATGGAGTCCCCCAAAGCTACAGGCAGTCCTTTTAATAAGCTCTGACTTAAAAGAGGCTGTGCTCACCCCGGATGGTCCATTCGAGTGTAGGGGGTTATCTTGAAACACTTGACTTATCATGAACTTCAAAATCTCCTTTGAGGAAGGATTCTTACAAGTCGGCGTTGCTCGTTGCAGCCCAAATGCATACACTGTCCTACTCCTTCCAAGCAGACAATCTACTATGATCTCTCACAAAGTGTAAATTAAAAGAAACGAGAACATACCGGATTCTGCAGCAAAAAATTTCTTGCCCAAAATGCTTCCTTAGCTCTCTCTACCTAACTGATTGATCGAATCGCAATGCGCCAAAAATGCTTCCCATTCTTATTTGTATGTTAATCTCATTCCTAAGCTGCAGAACTTATGTTGTCTAAGATTGTAATACCGTGGATTCCTACGTGCCTCTAAGTCTCCTACGGAGGCAGCTCTTTTAGCGTTGATCCTTAGAAGCCGCCCTCTAAAAGATGTGTAAGCCTGAGCTAAATTACAAGCCGCAAGCCGTTGGATTGAGTAAATTAATTAAATAGACTTATTTTAAAAAACAAGAAGATGATTGATGGGGTTCTCTTAGTTTCCACTAACATTGATCAAGTAAATTCATTTTGAAGTTTACAATCTCATCAGTCTCAGCTGACAGGAAATTGAGTTCTCTACGTAAAAGATTTTGCTTTAAACGTCTCTTTTAGGATTGTGAAAAACAATCGAGGATGTTAAACACTTGTTCCACTGTGTCTGTTCTGCACTTTAGCCTGTATCAGATCATACAACGTAAATTCTATGATCTCCGCTCAACACACGTTTTTAAATGTTGAGTAAGAGATGCTCAACTGTATGCCTATAAAGTTTCTCTACAAGTGCTTAAGATCACACAATCCCATTGAAGCATAAAAGAGGAATCAAGTGTTTGCGCCACCTTGATTCAAGTAGCTTCCGTAAGTAGAACCCCAGCATAAGAGATTAGAACTTCATTGGGATTATAAAACAAGTCATAACTGATGAGAGTGCCTGCCCACAAAAGGAACTTCAGAAGCTCAGTCCCTGCACCCAGAAACTAAAAGGAATCTAAAATATGAAATAATCAAGGAGGTGCCACCGAGCGGTGATCCAGAATTGAGCGTTTTTCTTTAACTTGAACTGTGTAATCACCTCCGTAGTATAGTCTTCAATCCCACTTACAAACCCTAGCCTAAACTATGAGAGCAAACACCTCTTTTTTATGAAACCAAACCTTAGAACTAGTAAGCTGCCTCTCTCATCTTCCTCGGCTTTTATAATTTTCCACGTGATCCTTGAGTTGATGGTTGCTGACTGACTGATCCTTGTGCAGCCATAACCTTATTCCTTCAATTCCTCTCAAATTCCATGTCGGCACTGCATGGAAAGCTAGTGGTAGACGTGCGACCGATCAAGCACGGTGCTTTTCTCTCACGGGGTACCTGCTGCACAGGCTCCAGCTTGATTCCAGATGTCAAGCATCAAGGATTCAGCTTAGTACTGGTAGGAGAAACAAGAGCGTGGTATCAACACCTGTTTACACTTGCAGCCTCAAAGAGCTACACTTCTAAAATCCCACATGGCCATGCTCAACTCACTGATCCATATTCGCTTCGAACACGAACCCTTGTAACAATTATATGAAACCCAAAACTCACAGCAAGTCCAAAAACATGAAACAAATTGTGCACTATTCTCGCAACATGTATAAGCGCAACTGAAGGTGCTAAATTCGCCAGGCAAATTATTGCCTTTGTGGGCCTGGTCATCACCAAATCACGCCTCGGTATGGATCGACAACGCATCGCACCGTGTGAGCTCACATTCGCGTAGCACCGCAGCAGCCAAATCGCTCAGATTCTTCGCTTCTTCCATTATCGGCAGCGCCCGCATCGCTTTATAGCAAGATCTAGAGCGCCCACTCATCGTACCCAGCAGCCCGCCAGCAATCGCAATCGTGACGCTTCTGTTCTCGCTTTCCGATATCAAAGGCTCGCACTTCGCTTTATGCGCAACTGGATGTTCACCGATTCAGATTACTTGTGCTGCCGCCAGATCAGATCGCTCAGATCTTCCAGGCTTCTTTTCCTGCGATTGTTGTCGACTCTCGCCATGGATCAAACAGTTCAGTTCTGTTCCGCGCCCACTTTCAGCCTCATCAGACAAACGTTCACCCCCAGCCGTGAGCACCAAAGCTCGTGATGCCCGCCTTTATATGGATCAGAGTGTTCAGATCATTTTGTATCATACTTTCAGCACAGCAAAATTAGGACGCTCAGACTTCGCTCTTCATCGCATCAGCGCGTCGGTACTTGCTTGAGGCGTGATCAAATGTTCAAATTTCATTCAGTACCTCGTTCTTCTAGGTAATATAACGGGATTGACGCCCGTGACGCTCTTCTCGATACCAGCACTGCACTGCTTTTACAAGGGACTCATGTCCATAGTCCCCCATCTCAGATCACATTTAACATGCCAGGATCGACGCCTCACTTTGCCTTTCGTACATCGTGATCTATTCCTTACCCTTTATGCAGACCACAACAGAATTTACTCATAACTGCAGTCCCACAACTCAACATGCGTGCATCTTTCCACTGTTTCCCACGCGCTCAGATCAACCTCCATATGACTGATGTTCATACTCACTGCAATTCATGATTATAGATACAAACAGTGTCTTACAGAAATTCGATGCCTTCACCATAGTTTAGAACTCTCAGATTTCATCTCTATCAGAGATATATTGCTACCTAATATTCATGGCCAGCCATTGCACACTTGAATTACACTGCTCTTATTTCCCTTAAAGCTGAAATGTATTCTCCACTATTAGCTCATGAGTTTCACATGATGGCAGTTAAAGTCAGCTTATACAAAGATACATGACCATTATAGTACCATAAGTGGTACACACTCCCACTCATTTTCCCAGATTTCGATACAGTTTGACCTTGAGAGGACCTCTCCTGATTTATACTGACCAGACAGCTGGCTGGACTAATAAAAGTTATCTCTGCTTTTTCTTGTGCCGTCCACTCCTCAGGGGTTCAGGCCCTCTTGTCTTTGCTTTAGTCCTTCGATGCCAATACTGTGGGTAATTTTCTTCAATAGAGTCTATCTCGCTTCACTCACTTTTCACACCCTTCGTTTATTTCATCATGTTTTCATGTTATATACAGAACTCCTGTCAGCCATAAGAAATTTGGTGGTGATCCTAATTTTAGGATTGTATTCTTTTCCTCGTGTGAAAAATCAATGGAAATTTTCTTCATAAGGGAGAGAGGGTGGTGGTTCCCACATTTTGAGGTTTATAGCATTTTTCTTGTGGGAGGTAATCCCACATTGCAAATTTATAAGGGAGAGAGGCTTCTTTTCCTCTATAAAGTGTATTTCCCAACCTGTGGTGTCCGTCAGACTACCCACAACTTGGTGGAATACCTGTTTGTCTCAGATCATGACCTGCATGGTACCTGGCTAAAGCCGGTCTTTTGTAAGCCCTTATAAACTTGTATTACTACTGGGTTATATACACCCAAACTATATTCCAATAGTTCAAAGAGGCAAATATTTCTTAATACAAATACATATTAAATCTATAAATTTAATACATATTATCCAAAACCATCAAAAAAGCCACAAATCGCCTTCTTCAAAATCGCCTCTAAATGAGCCGTCTCTCAGCGCCCTCCACGTGACTAAAAGTATACCTCGACTGTGGTGAGCTATCGTCAGTAGTGGAATCACCCTAAATGGGTTACTCTCCACCTAAGTGCATATGCAATGCTCCAAAATAAACACACACTCAAGTAAATACGTGATCCTACTTGAATGTCTACATGATCACCCCATGTCACAAGTCCTCACCGACTCACTCACCCTTGCCTAAGCCATGTATGAGAAAAATATCATTTTCAAAACAAAACTTGTTGTTCTTGAAAATACACTACCGAAATATTCAATAAAATTATGGGACTACTCCTCCGAGACTAATTGCTGGTGAGCTTTCCAAACAACTATGGTCCTCATCCGATATGATCTCGTCGCCCATCTCCTAACCCAATTCTCCGTAATATCATCCCGCGGAAATTCTTTCGCAACTATGTCCGTTGTTTTGCAAAACCATGTCATGCACTCACACACCTAACTTCTAGGTTACCCAAAGGCATATGAAAATACATTATGCCATTTTCAAACCATTTATACACACAAATAATACGCATATTCTCAATCAATTACAATTACAATACTACGTAATTCAACACATCAACCATCACCTAACTTAGCTCACTCGAGCAAATCACAATCTCATCTCCAATGGTCTACACTGCACAATTATATTCCATATAATCGTGACCTCATGTTAACACACATCAAGCATTAACGTATTAATTTCTTTGATCAACCATCTCCCCAAATTAAATTTCACTGAGCAATTTACAATATCATCTCCACGGCTTACAACACAATTTTATTTCATATAATCTGTATTGTGTTAACACATTAAAATCATGTCTTAACCTATCTATTTCCACACATACTGGGCCATTCATTTCAACAATTCAAGCGACACAACATATGGATGATTTTGGTCCACCACATTAAACCCGGATCGCTTTTTAACAAATTCCAAAACAGCATTGGCTGTCCAGGATGTTCCCACTCATCCACCATTTGTTCCACTTTTTGAAACCGATTTCCATGGCCATATCTAGCCTCCTACACATCAATACATGATTTATTTAATAAATTATCACCCAAACACCCAAAACAATCCCTAAAAATGCTACGGACTGTCCACTGGGTCTAAAAAATTTCAACACTTCGGTTCCAAGATTTGGGATCGATCAAACCGTCACTCACAACCTCAATCCACAAACATCAATAAAGCACTTAAACCAAGAATAAACAAGTAGGATGAAACCCCTTACCCTACCTGAGTCTCACAAACTCCTTAAAACCGAGCCCACGCGCTGCCCTCGCCAGAATGTGCATTTCCTTCTACCAAGAACCGACGATCGGATCGCCCGGGATCTTAGAGAGAAGTGGCATTCTCTCTCTCTAAAAATCAAAATCTAAAACCTAAGCTCACTTTCTGCAATTCCGCCCGCCCACGCCCCAAATTTGGTCTTTTGAGGGAGATGAATACTTATTCCAATTTTGTCCTTACCTCATTAACTTCCATAATGCCATCCATGTCCTTATCTTGATTTGACATGTGGTATCTTCGTCATTCCATTTCCATCATCTCTTACTCATGCAACTTATGGCACTCGAGCAGATGTTATATGTGACTTTTGTCACATCAAATATCGCTTTATCGCACCGATACTCATGTTCTAAAACGCTAAATTCGACCTGGCCCTCGAATCTCGACGAAATTCGACGTAAGCTATATTTCACTCAGACTTATCTCCCAACTATGGAAACTGCTTTCACATCCGAGATCTGAGAGGCCTTGATTTTTACCGAAATTACGATTTTGCCCTTTTTTAGAAAATTGGAATTTTCTGGGGTCTCACATTCTCCCCTCCTTAAAAAGAATTTTGTCCCGAAATTTCAAGCACATACACATCCAACCATGTGCATATAACCCATTTCAACTCCAAGACCATGTCGGGTATGATGACCCGGCTAAGGTCCCACCATCGCACAACCCGATGGTCATTAACTCATACATGTCAAGAATGACATTAACAACCAATACGTCTACCACCCTAAGGTCCACCACGCTTCCGTGCAACTCTGATCTCTAGAAAAATCAAATCTCTCCCTACATCCTAGGGAAGAATTTTCCATCATATTACGACTTTTCTAAAGGCCTTAACCTCTATGCCCAAACCTATCATTAATAAGATGCATTAACGAATTTAACATGATATCCAATTCAAACGCTACTCTAGTCAATAATTGCAAGAGTAGAAACGTACCCTGTTCATTTTATTATCCAAATCCCTAAGGTTATAGTTCCTAACCTTAGCATTTACTCTTTTCCCATACGCATTACACCATGCATATAATTTTCATATCCATCACACCGTGTATATGTCCTTTCACGCAATTTGAAACACAAAATCACGCAATCAAAAACATGCAACATTAATGACGTATCCCAAGGGTGTAACATGCCGTAGACAAGATTCACAATAATCGAAAAACATTTTATATACTATGTCCTTGCATTTATAGGCAATGCAAGACAATTTATCTGATATATCAAATCATATTTATCAACAAAAATTTTATTTTGAAATTTTCATTTTTTTTTAAAATTT